>JAWZSL010000014.1:22845000-23095276 GCA_034769285.1 Lutjanus argentimaculatus | reverse complement strand
CGTACCACAATAAACAATACACCAGTGCACATACATTTGTTCCCCTTAGAAATTTTGAGCACAATTAGCTAAGAGTGTTGATAGCTCTGGTTTGCTTTTAGTCAGCACTTGACCTTTGTTGTACAGGATTTTATATTTGGAATCAATTTTATTTCAGTTGGCAATGTGTTCCAGAGTTGACAGACCTTTATGGAGAAAACCGATTGTCCAAATTTAGATTTATATAATATTTTATAATTGTCATTCACCCTGCTCCAAGTTACTCTGTTACTGTCTTGACTTTGAATACAACTGGAAAGAGGTTCTGAAGCTAGACTGTTGATACATTTCAAATTTGATACAGGATGATTATGTTGCAGCCACTGATGAACATCACCTTAGCATGCATTTAAGATCTCAGTCATACTTATTGATATGGCCCGTGCATATATGACTGTGTCATCAGTGCTAAGCTGGCAAATGGCATCTGTGCAGCTGGCAGGTCGGCCATTTATGAACAGACTAAAAAGCAGCAGGCCAAGGATCTAACCTTTGGCAATACCCATACTGTTGTTTTAAAGAGAAGACTTTTCTAGGCCAACTTTCACGAGTGGTCTCTAGTCTCAAAATATGACTCAAACCAATCAACTGCTTGTTTAGACAACTTGAGTGTAGACGAGTTAGACCTGGGAATGCCACGGCTGACAGTGTCGAACACCTTGAATAAGGTCAAGAAACACTGCTCCCATGACATTACTCACATCCAAGGGGCATTTTACATTTTCAATGAAATAACAATTAGCAATTTCCATGGACTATTTTGTTCTGAAGCCAGATTGTTGCAGATGAAAGAGGAGCTTGATAAAATATCTGAAAAAATAACATCAAAGCAATGTGTGTGCTTAATTTTGCAGTGTCTATCAGCTCGGTCCACCACCTTGTCAGTTCCCCCCTAAGAATCAAGAAAGGAAACAGAAACATGGTTATAACTTCATATACTTTTCACTATTAAGACAGCAGCATATAGCATATAGGTTTTCCCAGTGCTTACTGTACGAATACACAAACCTTCACATATGACACCAGCATCTTCATGATGTCCACAGTTGTGGGAGCCAAGTCCCCGATGTTGGCAGTCTGCAAACACTAACTCATTTCCTGAACACTGAACATCATCGAACCAGATTGGTCCACTGCCCCATCCGAAATGTGCATTTCGCGTTGCTGACAGAGCCCTCCCACAGCCCAGCTGTCGACAGACCACCTGGGCATCATTCAGTCCCCAGCTGTCATCACACACCGTCCCCCACTGACCATTGTGGAAGATCTCCACTCTGCCAGAGCAGCTACTGCCGGAGTTGACCAGCCTCACTGGAAAACTCGGTGGTCTTGGAGCAGGTGTGGACGAAGGACCAGCAGCTGTTGGGTCAATTTAAGCAAAGGAAAAAGTCTCTGTTAAGCCACATTGTGAGTAAAGGCTGCTCTGCTACCAGTATCAATGAGAGGAAGCTGTTTTGTCAGTATGTACTTGTTCATTTAATCCTTATACAGTAGTTCCCTTTTAACTATGTTTGGAAACAAATTCTTCTGAACACAAATCAGCTCCTTTGTTGTATATTCATCTCCTTGTGGTGAAGCATATCTTCAATCTAGATGATATAGAGTTTATAAATATGTAGATTTTCCCAGTGCTTACTGTATGAATACACATACCTTCACATATGACACCAGCATCTTCATGATGTCCACAGTTGTGGGAGCCAAGTCCCCGATGTTGGCAGTCTGCAAACACTAACTCATTTCCTGAACACTGAACATCATCGAACCAGATTGGTCCACTGCCCCATCCGAAATGTGCATTTCGCGTTGCTGACAGAGCCCTCCCACAGCCCAGCTGTCGACAGACCACCTGGGCATCATTCAGTCCCCAGCTGTCATCACACACCGTCCCCCACTGACCGTTGTGGAAGATCTCCACTCTGCCAGAGCAGCTACTGTCGGAGTTGACCAGCCTCACTGGAAAACTCGGTGGTCTTGGAGCAGGTGTGGATGAAGGAACAGCAGCTGTTGGGTCAATTTAAGCAAAGGAAAAAGTCTCTGTTAACCCACATGGCAAGTAAAGGCTGCTCTGCTACCAGTATGAATGAGAGGAAGCTGTTTTGTCAGTATAGCTGCTCATGTAATTCCTATAGTTCCCTTTTAACTATGTTTGGAAACACAAATTCTTCTGAACACAAATCAACTTCTTTGTTGTATATTCATCTCCTTGTGGTGAAGCATATCTTCAATCTAGTTGATAAAGAGTTTAAAAATATATAGATTTTCCCAGTGCTTTCTGTATGAATACACAAACCTTCACAGATGACACCAGCATCTTCATAATGTCCACAGTTGTGTGAGCCAAGTCCCCGATGTTGGCAGTCTGCAAACACTAACTCATTTCCTGAACACTCAACATCATCAAACCAGATTGGTCCACTGCCCCATCCGAAATGTGCATTTCGCGTTGCTGACAGAGCCCTCCCACAGCCCAGCTGTCGACAGACAACCTGGGCGTCATTCAGTCCCCAGCTGTCATCACACACCGTCCCCCACTGACCGTTGTGGAAGACCTCCACTCTGCCAGAGCAGCTACTGTCGGAGTTGACCAGCCTCACTGGAAAACTCGGTGGTCTTGGAGCAGATGTGGACGAAGGACCAGCAGCTGTTGGGTCAATTTAAGCAAAAGAAAAAGTCTCTGTTAACCCACATGGTGAGTAAAGGCTGCTCTGCTACCAGTATGAATGAGAGGAAGCTGTTTCATCAGTATAGTTGTGCTTGCTCATTTAATCCTCATAGTTCCCTTTTAACTATGTTTGGAAACACAAATTCTTCTGAACACAAATGCATACCTTTTTGTATATTTATCTCATTGTGGTGAAAGAGATCTTCAGTCTACATGATATAGAGTTTAAAAACATATTGATTCCCCCAGAGATTATTGTATCAATACACGTACCTTCACAGATGACACCAGCATCTTCATGATGTCCACAGTTGTGTGAGCCAAGTCCCCGATGTTGGCAGTCTGCAATCACTAACTCATTTCCTGAACACTGAACATCATCAAACAAGATTGGTCCACTGCCCTGCCCGAAATGTGCAGTTTGCGTTGCTGACAGAGCCCTCCCAACAGCCCAGCTGTCGACAAGACCACTGTTTTCCCATAATTTATCCCCCCCCTTTAAATTTTTTTTATTTTTTTTTTTTGCGGCGTCATTTCAGTCACCCAGTGTTCATCACTACACCGTCTCCCATGCCACTGGAACCGTTGTGGAAGATCCTCCACTCTGCCCAGAGCAGCTACTGTCGGAGTTGACCAGCCTCACTGGAAAACTCGGTGGTCTTGGAGCAGATGTGGACGAAGGACCAGCAGCTGTTGGGTCAATTTAAGCAAAAGAAAAAAGTCTCTGTTAACCCACATGGTGAGTAAAGGCTGCTCTGCTACCAGTATGAATGAGAGGAAGCTGTTTCATCAGTATAGTTGTGCTTGCTCATTTAATCCTCATAGTTCCCTTTTAACTATGTTTGGAAACACAAATTCTTCTGAACACAAATGCATACCTTTTTGTATATTTATCTCATTGTGGTGAAAGAGATCTTCAGTCTACATGATATAGAGTTTAAAAACATATTGATTCCCCCAGAGATTATTGTATCAATACACGTACCTTCACAGATGACACCAGCATCTTCATGATGTCCACAGTTGTGGGAGCCAAGTCCCCGATGTTGGCAGTCTGCAATCACTAACTCATTTCCTGAACACTGAACATCATCAAACAAGATTGGTCCACTGCCCTGCCCGAAATGTGCAGTTTGCGTTGCTGACAGAGCCCTCCCACAGCCCAGCTGTCGACAGACCACCTGGGCGTCATTCAGTCCCCAGCTGTCATCACACACCGTCCCCCACTGACCGTTGTGGAAGACCTCCACTCTGCCAGAGCAGCTACTGTCGGAGTTGACCAGCCTCACTGACAAATTCGGTGGTGTTGGAACAGCTGTTGTGCCAATTTAAATGAAAGAAAAAATCTCTGTTAACCCACATGACATGTAACGACTGCTCTGCTACTGGTATCAATGAGAGAAAGCTGTTTCTTGAATATAGCTGTACTTGCACATTTAATCCTTATAGTTCCCTTTTAACTATGTTTGGAAACACTCATTTCTCTGAAAACAAATGCATACCTTTTTTGTATATTTATCTCATTGGGCTGAAGGAGATCTTCAATCTACATGATATAGAGTTTAAAAACATATTGATTTCCCCAGTGCTTACTGTACGAATACACATACCTTCACAGATGACACCAGCATCTTCATAATGTCCGCAGTCGTGGGAGCCAAGTCCCCGATGTTGGCAGTCTGCAATCACTGACTCATTTCCTGAACATTGAACATCATCAAACCAGATTGGTCCACTGCCCTCTCCGAAATGTGCAGTTTGTGTTGCTGACAGAGCCCTCCCACAGCCCAGCTGTCGACAGACCACCTGGGCATCATTCAGTCCCCAGCTGTCGTCACACACTGTCCCCACTGACCGTTGTGGAAGATTCTCCACTCTGCCAGAGCAGCTACTGTCGGAGTTGACCAGCCTCACTGAAAAACCCGGTGGTGATGGGAGCCGGTGTGGATGTAAGAACAGCAGCTGTTGGATCAATTTAGGCAAAAGAAAAAGTCTCTGTTAATCCACATGGTGAGTAAAGGCTGCTCTGCTACCAGTATGAATGAGAGGAAAATGTTTCATCAGTCTAGCTGTATATGCTCATGTGATCCTTATAGTTCCCTTTTAACTATGTTTGGAAACACAAAGTTGTCTGAACACAAATCAACTCCTTTGTTGTATATTCATCTCCTTGTGGTGAAGGATATCTTCCATCTAGATGATGCAGGGCCAGATCTACTAAGATCCCAATTTGCGTTGTACTAATTTGTGTGTGCAATCTAGAATTTTGTGCGTGGGGCTGAACCGCGGTTTGCAGGTGATTTACTCAGAATGACTGCGTAAATGGCAACAGGTGCAAACGTGTTGGAGACACACTATTTAAATGAGGGTTTTGCGTGTTTTTATGGTTTGCAGCATGGGGACTTTGGAGAGAAGAAAGCGCAAAGTGAAATTCGACCCTATGGAATTAGAGGTGTTGGTAGATGAAACCAATAAACACTTAAATGAGCTACAGCAAAGAAATCTGCCTGTCGCACTAAGGAACACTATATGGGAAGAAATTTGTGAAAAAGTAAATGCTGTTGGTAAAACGATGCGAACAGTGGATGAAGTGAAAAGAAGATATCAAGATATCAGAAGACTAACAAAAGAAAAATTGGCGTATAATAAAACGTCTGCAAATAAAACAGGTGGGGGCACAGTGGATGAGATGCCTCTGACCAGCATTGAGGTACAGGTTAAGTTGACGTTCTGTGAGGAGCAAGTCACTGGAATTGCCGGGTATAACGCACTGGAACAAACAGCAGAACAAGGTAGGCGCACAATAATACTGTACAAACACACTTTTTTTTTTCGGAAAAGATATTTATTTAGTAAGTGAGAAATGAATGTACCTCCTGTGGTTACATTTTACTGTCTTTCAAGTCAAACAAGGGTGAAAAATGCATTCTATGCATCTCCTTTCATCGTTGTGATGTCTCCTCCTTGCGACAATAACCACAGCCATGTGTGCACAATTATGCATACAAACCGTTTGCACCTCCCTTTGACACGTGTTAAATATAGACACAGTTTTTATTAGCAAAATTGCTTTCAGGTTTGATAAATCACTTTGCGGGTGCTAAATTAATATATTTACATTTTCTCCTCCCAACACACACACAATTGCGTGTAAACGCCCCATATTGCATATTCATTGCGGCAGACGTACTAACTGGACCGCTATTTTGCACCTTTGAAAGACGCAACCCTTAGTGTGCAGTTAGTAAATCAGTTTGTACATTTTTTGGTGTGTGCAATGAGTTTGCACACGTTTTTATACACGCAAAACTTTAGTAGATCCAGCCCAAAGAGTTTAAAAATATATAGATATTCCAGTGCTTTCTGTATGAGTACACATACCTTCACAGACAACACCAGCATCTTCATAATGTCTGCAGTTGTGGGATCCAAGTCCCCGATGTTGGCAGTCTGCAATCACTGACTCATGTCCTGAACACTGAACATCATCGAACCAGATTGGTCCACGGCCCCGTCCAAAATGTGCGTTTCGCGTTGCTGACAGAGCCCTCCCACAGCCCAGCTGTCGACAGACCACCTGGGCATCATTCAGTCCCCAGCTGTCATCACACACTGTCCCCCACTGACCGTTGTGGAAGATCTCCACTCTGCCAGAGCAGCTACTGTCGGAGTTGACCAGCCTCACTGGAAAACTCGGTGGTCTTGGAGCAAGTGTGGATGAAGGACCAGCAGCTGTTGGGTCAATTTAAGCAAAAGTAAAAGTCTCTGTTAACCCACATGGTGAGTAAAGGCTGCTCTGCAATCAGTATGAATGAGAGGAAGTTGTTTTGTCAGTATAGCTGTACTTGCTCATTTAATTCTTATAGTTCCTTTTTAACTATGTTTGGAAACACAAATTCTTCTAAACACAAATCAGCTCCTTTGTTGTATATTCATCTCCTTGTGGTGGAGGATATCTTCAATCTAGATGATAAAGATTTATAAAAATATAGATTTCCCCAGTGCTTACTGTAAGAATAAATGTACCTTCACAGATGACACCAGCATCTTCATAATGTCTGCAGTTGTGGGAGCCAAGTCCCCGATGTTGGCAGTCTGCAATCACTGACTCATTTCCTGAACACTGAACATCATCAAACCAGATTGGTCCACTGCCCCATCCGAAATGTGCATTTCGTGTTGCTGACAGAGCCCTCCCACAGCCCAGCTGTCGACAGACCACCTGGGCATCATTCAGTCCCCAGCTGTCATCACACACCGTCCCCCACTGACCGTTGTGGAAGATCTCCACTCTGCCAGAGCAGCTACTGTCGGAGTTGACCAGCCTCACTGGAAAACTCGGTGGTCTTGGAGCAGGTGTGGATGAAGGACCAGCAGCTGTTGGGTCAATTTAAGCAAAGAAAAAAATCTCTGTTAACCCACATGGCAAGTAAAGGCTGCTCTGCTACCAGTATTAATGAAAGGAAGTTCTTTTGTCAGTATGTACTTGCTCATTTAATCCTTATAGTTCCCTTTTAACTATGTTTGGAAACACAAATTCTTCTTAACACAAATCAGCTCCTTTGTTGTATATTCATCTCCTTGTGGTGAAGGATATTTTTCAATCTAGATGATAAAGAATGTAAAAATATATAGATTTTCCCAGTGCTTACTGTATGAATACACAAACCTTCACAGACGACACCAGCATCTTCATAATGTCCGCAGTCATGGGAGCCAAATCCTTGATGTTGGCAGTCTGCAATCACTGACTCATTTCCTGAACACTGAACATCATCGAACCAGATTGGTCCACTGCCCTCTCCGAAATGTGCAGTTTGCGTTGCTGACAGAGCCCTCCCACAGCCCAGCTGTCGACAGACCACCTGGGCGTCATTCAGTCCCCAGCTGTCATCACACACCGTCCCCCACTGCCCGTTGTGGAAGATCTCCACTCTGCCAGAGCAGCTACTGTCCGAGTTGACCAGCCTCACTGGAAAACTCGGTGGTGTCGGATCAGGTATGATTGAAAGAGCTGCAACTGTCACAACAATTATTGAGTTCAGTGAAATCTGTTTTAACTCACATGCTAACAGCAGGTTGCAATCACACCAGTAATATTGGGATGAAGCGCCATTTCCTCAGTGTAATCATACCTGCTCTTTTAGTCCTTACAGTTCAATTTTTATAATGTTTGGAAAGCAATTGTGGTGAATGTGGTGAGTTCATGCTGTTATTGTATATCAAGTCTTGTTGGAGTTTACCAGCCTCACTGAAGAACTCTGTAGTGTTGAATCCTATGATTTTATGGCACTTTGATTATTTTTTTTAAAGAGAATGAAAGATTTGTGTGAACCCACACCGCACCTAACTTAGATTTGTACATTTCCTACCTGTTAAAGTTGCTGAATGACTGTTTTCGTGTTATCTTTTGACATATCTGATGCACATAAGCTACATCTGTTTTTACTGCTGAAGGTGACTTCAGCCACTCAAAACTTAAGATCATACTCCCTAAATTCCACCAAACATGTCTCCTGCTCCACTAGAGGAGACAAGATCTTGGGCCATGATGGCGATGGCATTTAGAGCCACCTCTCCTCCCACACCTAGTGTAGTCTGACCACCTGTCACTGTTCCAGTTCCCCTGAAGTACACACCACTTCAAACATGTGAAATCTTGAACGAGAACAGTTAGGGCTGGATTACGCTCCAAAACAGACATGTACTTGGACAGCTGCACACACCATGGAGTGTGCAAGGTCACAACAAACTGGACTCATGTGGGTGTCTGCACAAAGCTAACAAGTACACCCTCTGATGGCGAAATTTACACCATGTGGACCCTAACTGTTCTTCGCAGAAAGTATAATACCAGCTTTACAAGTTGGCTAGGAGGAGCATCTGTATTACAGCATAGATTGAACACAGACTGGAGTCACAGGAACTGGACTCCCACATGAACAGCGATTCTTGTTTGAGGAGCACTTCAACACCAAGTCCAAACCCGCAAACCTGATGCATGTGACAAGGCTTTTGGGCCATCACAGACAACAACTCTCTGTCAACCCCCATTGTAACTGCAGATTGCAATTACACCAGTATTGAGGAAAAGCTCCATTTCATCAGTGTTATTGTACTGGGTCACTGATGCCTTGGCTCCTATTTTACTTTGTTCACAATAAAATGATTTTAACATAATGTAATGCTTTAATTGTACACTTGCTTATTGCTGTGTACAAGGATGCCCATACAGAATGTATGGTACAAATTAGAGTTTAAACACTTGTGTTGTAATCATAGAAGTGGTGAATTGTATAAAAAATATGTCCATTCTGTATGGTATCAAAGTAGCGCCCAGATACAGTATAAGGTAAATTTTCTCTGTGTGTTTCTCAATGTGCTTAGTGTATGATTACACATATACCTTCACTAACAACACCTGCATTTCATCAAAATATAACACTGCCATCAGGGAATACTGTTTCCATGAAAGGGTGTACATGGTCTGCAACAATGCTCAGGTAGGTGGTACATGTCAAAGTAACATCCACATGGATGGCAGGACCCAAGGTTTCCTAGCAGAACATTCCCCAAAGCATCACACTGCCTCTGCCGGCTTGCCTTCTTCCCATAGTGCATCCTGGTGCCATGTGTTCCCCAGGTAAGCGACCACATGCACCCAGCCATCAACGTGATGTAAAAGGAAACGTGATTCATCAGACCAGGCCACCTTCTTCCATTGCTCCATGGTCCAGTTCTGATGCTCACATGCCCATTGTTGGCGCTCTCAGGGGTCAGCATGGGCACCCTGACTGGTCTGTGGATACGCAGCCCCATACACAACAAACTGCCCTTGTCAAACTCGCTCAAATCCTTACACTTGCCCATTTTTCCTGCTTCTGACACATCAACTTTGAGGACAAAATGTTCACTTGCTGCCTAATATATCCCACCCATTAACAGGTGCCATGATGAGGAGATAATCAGTGTTATTCACTTCACCTGTCAGTGGTCATAATGTTATGCCTGATCGGTATAAGAAAATAAATGCAAAAGGAAAATGCTGTATATCCAGTCATACAACCGATGTGCTCCAGGCCTCTAGGGGCAGTGCTGAGCCTCCACCCGAGAGACAGACAACGGATGTATCAACGTATAGTATGAAGGAAAGGTGGAGTCAGGAGAGGCCACATAAAAAGGTATGTATTCGGGTGGACGTTTAGCTCATTTGGTAGAGCGTCCGACCCATGTGTGGAGACTGTTAGTCCTCTGCAGCGGCCGCTGGTTCGACTCCCGCCTGCGGCCCCTTGCTGCGTGTCATCCCCTCTCTCTCTGCCCCCTTTCCTGTCTACTCTTCAGCTGCACTATCCAATAAAAGCAAAAATGGCCAAAAAAATAACTTTAAAAAGGTACGTATTCTTTTTTTTTCTTTTTATGTGGCCTCTCCTGACTCCATCTTTCCTCCAACCATAACTTTCTTCTTCTCACTCACTACCTCATCTGCTCCATACCATACGTTGATACGTCCATTGTCTGTCTCTCAGGTGGAAGCTCAGCACTGTCCTTAGAGGCCTGGAGCACTTCCGTTGTATGACTGGATATGCAGCATTTTCTTTTTGCATTTGTCTTCTTATTTGCAGTGCGCTACTGTATTTGCAGCACATTTCTGTATATGCAGTGTCTTCCTTTTGCATTTGTTTTCCTATATACAGCGCCTTTCTGTATATGCCACGCTTTTGCCCTTGTTGGCCACAGTGCACAAACATAGCCCTGTGCCATTATGTTATGTTTCCACGCCATTCCCAAAGATTCTAGCCTTGCTGTGCCGCTGATAATCATGCCCAGCATTCATGTGTGCAATGCTACACTCCACTATGGAAGACTCATTACATGATGCAGGCTGCGAATTGACTTAAGTCAGTATCATCCATAAATCCCTCATACTCACTCAATATGATATATTACTTACTAATGAGTTCACATGTTCATCTTGTCCATAGAGCATGTTGAATCCTGTAAATAATATGGTTTTAGCCCACATGCAAATCAGCACTGACTTCTACTGCCATTAGTTTGATTATGTTGTTACAAGTTGTATCTTGTTTTAGTTTAATTTTAGCTATCTGTGCTCTTTTCTATTATAATACTGCAAATATTGTGATGTTAGATCAGGGGTCTGCAACTTGCAGCACCAAAGCCACATTATAGTACATTATATTATATTATATGGAAATGAATATCAGTTATTTCTTTAACATTTTAATTTTAATTTATCATTGTTTTAGCATCGTATTACATTGTTGAAGATGAATATTTTTCACGAAAATTAAATTATGTATGTGGGTTCCAAACCTGAGGGCTTTAGTGTATTATCTGGTGGTATTAATAGTTATTGGGGCAGAAGAACACCATTTTAACATTAATCAACATTATAATGAACATAATACAGTATAAACGGGGCATGCTGCATTTAGTTAGAACTTTGCTACAGCACTGAGGATGAAATGCCAAGTTTACTGCCTGTGATCTGTCACTGTCTGCCTGAACAGTGTCATGGAAGGGATATTTTACAATTCTTCATATTATCAGGAAATGAAATATGTTAAAGCAAATAGTTTAGTGTTTTCAAAGTCATTCTATTCAGCTGAGACAGATCCCGTGTTCTGTTCATGTTCAGACGCTGCTCCTGTGTCTCCAGAAGGCTGTCATAGTGTGCACCACAATGCTAGATTTCGTCAGTTTAATAAAGTTAATGGTCACGCAAGTTAAAAAACAAAACTCTTCAAATGCTTTCACTCACTTGAAATTTTGTCTGAGATTCCAAATGTGGCAGCAAACTCAGTCCAGGGATGATCTCCTCACAGAGCAGCACACTTTGCATTGTTTTAATATTTTAAAGTGTTTGCACACAAAGCTGGTAGCAGGCCAGTATTTGATTTAGATGATAAAGCCAAATTTTACTGTATTAACTGCATTTATGGTCAGAAGTGTTTGAATTCAAGGCACTTTGTGCTTGTTAACTACTTAATTAAAGCACTCAGTTTACGCAGCTGGTACACATAAGAGCAACTAAACTCACTCTATGTCTCATTGTGTAAATTAAATATTAAGAATAATGTAGCACCTGCTGTGACTGTATTTGTGATCCTTTCAAACTCCAATGAAATTTATTAGTCCATGGCATTTTTCTGCATTATTTCCTGCTTTGCCTCAGGGTTGGTGGGGGCACTTTGGTGGGGCATAAAACCCAGTGTCCCCTGTCGATGGTGCCCATGTATATGATATATAGCTCTAAGCAAAGAAGAACTGTTTTTTCTGCTTAATGTGTAACCTAGTGGGACAATACTGTATGTCAGAAACTTTACCTTTCCATCCTGTTAAAACCTGCATTAGCAGGAGCAACTGCGTACCCCATGTCATCTTCTTTATGGGCCAAATTCAGGAGATAAGACTTAAACTTGCTGAAAAGACATCAAAGCAGTGCATATGATTTCCACGAATATCATAAAATATACTGTATTATACCACCACTGCCCCCATTATGATTATCAGCATCTTTAACTTACCTTTTCCAGCTGGGAGACATGTAATTGTCCTCACTGGAGACGAGAGGTCCTGTGGGCAACACACCTGTGCTGCCTCTGTCAGTCCACTGGGTATTTTATAGAATCAGGGGCTGTGGCAAATCAGGTGGCAACAACGACACTTGGAATCAAGATAATCACGTTCCCAAGTATTAGCCAAGTGTGTGTGTGTGTGTGCATGCATGGGTGGGCACACACACTGCAATTAAACGTGGATTTGCTGCTACAGGTGCTTATTATGTGATGACAACAAATTTGTATTAGACCTTTTGTTAATATGAGAACAAAATCATTCACCCATTTAGCTGTATCTTTTATCCTGGCCTTTCAAGAAGTCTCATACTCTGTTTTATATTTTGCGGACTATAGACTATGTACTTATTGGAACTATCACAAAGTCTCGTCTGGACTCTTATATAGATTAGCAGGTGATCTTTAGTCGGCATAGCTTCCTTTGCTGTACTATTAGATTGAGGTAGAATGATTATGGCAGCACTTGTTATGCTAAAACATCATTCATGAACCTTTACAAGTAATCAATCAATGTGTGCACTCTGGCAAAAGACAGCTTACAGCTATGATGTACCTTAGCAGCTCTTCCTTAAGGGCACCTGCTAAGGGACAGTCTGTTCTAGTTTGTTGTGGTGGAGCTTTTGTATATGACTTAAATTGGTGTTATGGATTAATCTGGTGATTGTTTTCTCCATTAATCACTTTATTGTTTGGTTTGTTAATGTTCTGAAAATAGTGAGAAAAGCCCAAAGAGAACCCAAAAGTGACATCTTCATATGCTTGTTTTGTCCAAAAAAAAAAGATCCAAATCTCAAAACTATTAACAATTCATCAAAAACTGTAAACTGTCTCATGCAAGAAGCTGGAAACATGAAATGTTTTTACTTGAAAACGAACTAAATGCTTGTCAGAATAGTTGCCAATATATTTTTTTTAATATTTAAACTGATCATTTCAGCTGTAGGCCTGTTTTGTATGCAAAAATCTTCAAAAGCATAAACAACTAAAGCTGTCTCATACGTAATAAAAATACAATATTTTCCTTTGAATCGAAATATAAAATAACTCATTTGGTAGAGCGTCCGACCCATGTGTGGAGACTGTTAGTCCTCTGCAGCGGCCGCTGGTTCGACTCCCACCTGCGGCCCCTTGCTGCGTGTTATCCCCTCTCTCTCTGCCCCCTTTCCTGTCTACTCTTCAGCTGCACTATCCAATAAAAGCAAAAATGGCCAAAAAAATAACTTTAAAAAGGTACGTATTCTTTTTTTTTCTTTTTTTTTCTTTTTATGTGGCCTCTCCTGACTCCATCTTTCCTCCAACCATAACTTTCTTCTTCTCACTCACTACCTCATCTGCTCCATACCATATGTTGATACGTCCATTGTCTGTCTCTCAGGTGGAAGCTCAGCACTGTCCCTAGAGGCCTGGAGCACATCCGTTGTATGACTGGATATGCAGCATTTTCTTTTTGCATTTGTCTTCTTATTTGCAGCACGCTTCTGTATTTGCAGCACATTTCTGTATATGCAGTGTCTTCTTTTTGCATTTGTTTTCCTATATACAGCGCTTTTCTGTATATGCCACGCTTTTGCCCTTGTTGGCCACAGGGCACAAACATAGCCCTGTGCCATTATGTTATGTTTCCACGCCATTCCCAAAGATTCTAGCCTTGCTGTGCCACTGATAATCATGCCCAGCATTCATGTGTGCAATGCTACACTCCACTATGGAAGACTCATTACATGATGCAGGCTGCGAATTGACTTAAGTCAGTATCATCCATAAATCCCTCATACTCACTCAATATGATATATTACTTACTAATGAGTTCACATGTTCATCTTGTCCATAGAGCATGTTGAATCCTGTAAATAATATGGTTTTAGCCCACATGCAAATCAGCACTGACTTCTACTGCCATTAGTTTGATTATGTTGTTACAAGTTGTATCTTGTTTTAGTTTAATTTTAGCTATCTGTGCTCTTTTCTATTATAATACTGCAAATATTGTGATGTTAGATCAGGGGTCTGCAACTTGCAGCACCAAAGCCACATTACATTACATTACATTACATTACATTATATTATATTATATTATATTATATGGAAATGAATATCAGTTATTTCTTTAACATTTTAATTTTAATTTATCATTGTTTTAGCATCGTATTACATTGTTGAAGATGAATATTTTTCACAAAAATTAAATTATGTATGTGGGTTCCAAACCTGAGGGCTTTAGTGTATTATCTGGTGGTATTAATAGTTATTGGGGCAGAAGAACACCATTTTAACATTACTCAACATTATAATGAACATAATATAAACTGGGCATGCTGCATTTAGTTAGAACTTTGCTACAGCACTGAGGATGAAATGCCAAGTTTACTGCCTGTGATCTGTCACTGTCTGCCTGAACAGTGTCATGGAAGGGATATTTTACAATTCTTCATATTATCAGGAAATGAAATATGTTAAAGCAAATAGTTTAGTGTTTTCAAAGTCATTCTATTCAGCTGAGACAGATCCCGTGTTCTGTTCATGTTCAGACGCTGCTCCTGTGTCTCCAGAAGGCTGTCATAGTGTGCACCACAATGCTAGATTTCGTCAGTTTAATAAAGTTAATGGTCACACATGAGAAGCATGAGATAGAGATGAGAAGAAAATACTCAAGGACAAGTACCTCAAATTTGTGGTAAAGTACAGTATGTGAGTAAATGTTAGATACATAACACCACTGCACACCAGTTATCCACCATTGTTTTTGTCACTTCAATGGCTATAAGCCACCTCAGAAAAACAGAGGTGTGACCAAATGTTCTGTGGTAAAGGAATTAGTTGGTAATGACAGGGTAATTCAATACAGATGACATTTTACTTATTTTCATTTCCTGCATCAAGGCTTTTCCCTGACATGATATGAAGGTTTCTTGTTACCATGTACCAACCCTTTCTTTAAAACCCAATAAAAATTTGTAATTAATGAATTATAATTCATGACTCATGTTATAAAATATAAAAGGCTGACCTCCACATAGTCCACTGATCATTTCAGCTGTAGGCTTATGTTTTGTATACAGGAATACCAGTTATCCACCATTGTTTTCTGTCACTTCAATGGCTGTGTGCTTCTTGAGAAAAACAATGGTGTGACCAAATGTTCTGTGGTAAAGGAATTAGTTCATAATGACAGGGTAATTCAATATAGTAATCAACAGATGATATTTTTTTTAGAAAAGCCCAAAGAGAATCCAAAAGTGACACCTTCATATTCTTGTTTTGTCCAAAAAAATGGTCCACATCTTAAAACTATTAACAATTCATCAAAATTATTAAAATAATTAAAAGGAAAAGCAGTAAACTGTCACATGCAAGAAGCTGGAAACATGAAATGTTTTTATTTGAAAAAGAAATAAATGCTTGTCAGAATAGTTACCAATAATTATTATTTTTTTAATTTATATACTGATCATTTCAGCTCTAGGCCTTTGTTTTGTATGCAAAAATCTTCAAAAGCATAGACAACTAAAGCTGTCTCATACATAATAAAAAATACAATATTTCCCTCTGACAGATTAACTCTTTTTGGGTGGTTGGGACCATGGAGGGAATTTTCTCTGATGATATTTAAGCTCCAGGAATAATATGTCAGTAAAGTGGATATGTGCTGGGATATTTTACTAAGAAAAGCTTTTGCAATAAAAATTAAAATGTTTTTTTTCTTCTTGGAACAGTTTTGTCTAAGTTACAATGATGTGTACGGACACTTAAACCTGTTAGCTAACAGCATGAAGTTGCATACATATGAATCACATCACCACAAACTCTTATTATAATATCAATATCATGGTAATTTACTGTTATTATATATAAAAAACATCTGTATATGGGAAGAAGTGACATTCATACACACAATGGGAGATGGTGTATTTATGTCCTGAGAAGACTGAATTCAAAGAACATTTTTGTGAAAGTGATATGGCAGCAAGATCTATGTTAGCAGATTGTGGAAAATATATAAGACATTACATAGATATTATCATACATAGCAGTAAGACTTAGAAACTGATGAAGGATAATTTGCATTGGAATTGCAGGAAGTGGGAACAGTCCTAGATTGTATATGGGAGTGTGTATGTGAGATCTTTCTGAGTCAAAATTACAGGATCTTCCAAACAATGTAAGTGAATGGTGACCAGTTTTCAAACATAAAAAACAACTGGAAAACATAATATGCCTCCATACTGGTATTCTGGTATAATCCAAGTCTCCTAAAGCTCCAGCACACCATCACAACACACACAACTAGTTCAGACGGTGAGCATGGACACATGAACATGGCTCCAAGCTCTACAGTGAAGATTCAGGCTAAAAACATGGTGTAAATGACATTTTTTTGGTCAAACTTGGCTTTTTGGCTTTAGAAGACTTGGATTACACCACACAAGCAGTATGGAGCCATTTTATGTTTTTATTCGTTTTCTATACTTCTTGTAATGTACTCTAATTTAATTGGTACTTTCCCAAGCTCAGAATTGTTCTGAAGATTTTCAAGGGGTATGAATTATTGTGAACGAGTTTGATAACAGATGGATTTGGGTTTAAAAGCCACATTCAAGCCCCATTAGATGGATGGGAAAGATTCTCATGTTTTATTTAATTAAAATACTATGCTTTTGAACACCACATCTTCAGCTCAAAGAATCCATTTTGGTTTAAAAGTTTAAGTTCGAATATACCTGTACTGTATACTGAGTACTTGTTTACTGACTATGATACAAGTAAGGGATAATGTAGAGTGAGCCGGTCACTATGGAGAAATAAACCCCAACAGGGTGATGCAGGACCCCGATGCGAAGCAGCTGGCTTTGGTACAGCCACTTGGCACCGGGATGCCAGCACCCCTGCTGCCCACATCCACCAAACTCAGCAGCTGGCTTAGATAAGGACTTCGGCGCCAGGATGCCAGCACTCCCTGCTGCCCAATCCACCAACTACAGCCGGCCTAGTCAAAGCTCCTGGCACCAGGATGCCAGAATCTTCCATTCCCCGACTCCAACACTCACACCCGCTCACATCAGCCGAAGCCTCTGGCACCGGGATGCCAGCGCCCCCAGCTGCCTACATCCACCAAACTCAAGCAGCTAGGTTCAGTACAGGCACTTGGCACCGGGATGCCAGTTCCCCTTCTTTCCTAACCACGTTTTTCCCTCTTAACACATCCTAGCTCAGCAGTCATCCATTAAATTCACCCGGTCAACTGCTAATCCCCCCATCCATCAACCGAACGCTTGTCTTCCGTCCTTCTCCAGTTCCCACAAGCTCACGCAAATAGATCATAGACAGTAATTACATAGACCTCGCTTACTTATTATGCTCTCCTTCTACCAACCACCCGCTGACCGACTCCTCGAAAGTCACAAAGGTTTCAGTTATCCGAAAGGGAAACGTTCCAAACGCTCCAAGAACCTACTCCCTCAGAGTTTGCTTACGCATCCTCCCCCTTCAGGGATGTACTCTGTTCACAGTTTCCATTCCGCCGGCAGGAAATCAATGATTACATTTCAATCATTCTAAATCTTGCTCTTCGTTTCGGTAGTAACGGGTTCTATCAATACCAGATTCATTTAGCCTCCGAAGCAGCCTGGCCAGCTCCAGCAGTTTAACAAGGATACATACTGGGGCACACCCAATAATGAAATATACTGCCGCATCTTCGCAGCATGAGCCTTCATCTCCCACTCGCTGTCAATTGCTCCCTCCGTCCCCTCACTCTCAAGTTCCACCTTTTGGATGGCCCAAGACGTGCTAGACTCCGTTTTGGCTCTACCCTCTCACCAACTAGAATGAGATCGCCTTCTTCTATGACAAATACTTTGACTCACCCACACGGCATCCATCTGTACACCAACGCCGCACCCTCTGTCGGTTTTGGGGGCTTCTACGATAGGAGATGGTTCGTATCAGTATGGTCTTTGGAGCTTGCAAGCGAAGCCCAGGTCGCATCCTCTGCTCGCATCCTCTGCCTGTCATTTGTGGGGCCACAAATGGTCTTGCAAGTCCATTCTCATATATTCTGACAACCTCGCGGTCGTTGACACAATCAACAATGATTGTTCCAGTTCCGTATCCATCACGCCGTTCATGCGTCGCCTCACTCGGCACTCCGTCACTCACCAGTACATTTTTTGTGCAGCTCATGTTCCCAGCCATTCCAATGCCATCGTGGACTCCCTGTCTCGGTTCCTATTCCAGATATTTGGAGCTTGGCCCCATATGTAAACACTCACCCCATTCCAGTTCTTACATATTCGGTTCTGACGTTCAACCTGTAAATCCGGCCCCAATACCTCTGTTCGTCGAGTCCCAGAATGCTATCATCAACAGCATAGCACCCTCAACCCTGTTATCCTATCGGTCCATTACACTACAACCTTTCCATCATTCGATCCCGTCACCTTGACTTCTTTCAGTACTCACCCCTGTTCTATCATGGCACCAAAACGCATACCATAAAGTTTACCTTAGTGGCATTAGCTACTTTTCAAGATTCATAACTGGCCATCCAGGCATAGCCTCTAACTATCCACAGTTAACCTCACTTCCTAGAAGACGCAAACGTCAAAAGTCACCTCAAAGTCCTCAGCACCTTTCTCTTACTTCAGACGTACTGTCGTTTGTATCCAAACCATCCACTCCAGTTAACAGCCCTGACGTTGGCCAAACCTTAGAAGCCATGTTCGTGCTCGCCTTCTTCAATTTCCTCAGATATTCCGAATTCACTGCCTCCACCCTCCACTTCGACCCTCGCCGTCATGCCTGTATTGCTTCTGGTTCCACCAGTACTTCCTCTCCTTGCTTGGTTTTTTCCCCCATTCATTCTCCGGTCACTCCTTCAGAATTAGAGCTGTGACCACTGCCTCTCGTAATGGCTTCCCAGCACCTAATACAGATCATGGGCCACGGGTCCTCCCAAGCATAGCACCACCACGTTTATCAGACCTCAAAGACCTTGAGAAGTTCCCATCTCAAGTAACTGGAAGCTTTTGGGGGTCCATTGTGCCCGGGTGCTACGGCGGATTCCCCTCCGAAGTTTCCCCAAACACAGCCAACATACAAAGTTAATCAAGATCTAACTCCATCCACATGTTTCAGTTTGTTAATAAACACTTAAACGTCCTATGGTTGATGGTGTGATCCTTGCTAGTGAATTGAAGCTTCTAGCAGAGTTTCAGGAGCAGGACCACACCTCAACCGCGCCTCTTCCGGCATAAATACCCACCTAACCTTCCACCTCCTCTTCTTCCACTCTCGTATTACGCAACCCCCCCACCCCCCCACCCCCGCCCTTTCTCTCTGCTCTATTATTCCTTTCCTTCCTCCTCTTGGTAGGTTCCTGAGGGGGTCCATTGTTCCCGGGTGCTACTGTGGATTCCCCTCTGAAGCTTCCCCAAACACAGCCAACATACAAAGTTAATCAAGATCTAACTCCATCCACGTGTTTCACTTTGTTAATAAACACTTAAACGTCCTATGGTTGATGGTGTGGTCCTTGCTAATGAAAAAAGCTTTTAAATAATGACATAGTGTAGCACTTTTATCATGAAGAATTTAAAAGGATATTCCACTTTACATGATAATCCATTCAATATGTACTCACCCCTATACCGATGTGAGGATGGGTGAAGATCTTCAGTTCACAAAACAATCCTGTTACAGCAGAAAACAGGGTTGCAGCTAAATCCAGTACAATGGCAGTGAATGGAGACCACGGATAAAATGTTAAAAAAAGAACACAAAACAAACACAAAAGACGCCATTTACGTCATGTTTTTAGCCGAAATGTCAACTGTAGTATGTAGCCAGTAGGATGTAAACATGGTGTCGATCTCGCAATATTTTCACACATGCGTCCATTAAGAGATATACGAAGTCTCGCGAGATCGACGCCATGTTTACATCCTACTGGCTATATGCTACAGTTGACATTTTGGCTAAAAACATGGCGTAAATGGTGTCTTTTGCGGTTAAATTTTAATGTCACGGCTCATGGACACTTGGATTACACCACACGAGCAGGATGGAGACATTTTGTGTTTGTGTTCTTTTTTTAACGTTTTAAACTGGGTCACCATTCACTGCAATTGTACTGGATTTGGCTGCAACCCTGTTTTCTGCTGAAACTCCAGGATTGTTTAGTGAACTGAAGATCTTCACCCATCTTCACATCGGCATAGGGGTGAGTACATACTGAGTGGCTTGTCATGTAAAGTGGAATATCGCTTTAAGTAAACAGCATGTTTATATTAGAGACAGATATGAGCGATTTATCCACCGCTCTACAACTGCTCGACTCGAGAGCTTGTCTTCAGGTAAAAGACACACCTTCAAGTGGGTAGCCCTGTTGTAATAGAAATGCAAACCCCTGCTGTGCTGGGCTGACGTACCGAGTCAAACCGAGTCAAGCCAGGCCACCTTTGTGTATGGAAAAGGGCCCCCCTCAAACCATTTGGTAGTAACCTATTGGTAGTAATCATCTTGGTCAAAATAATAATGCATCTTTGTGCCATTTTCATTGCTGTGAAATAAAACTATTATTGCTCAAACGAAATAACTAACACAGCTGTGTATTATAAGTATGTAAATGTTAAAGAAATGTTTTCAGGTACATAACTAAAGACCTGTAAACCATTAAAGTAGGTAATTTGTATGAAGTGAAAGACAAACTAGGAGCTGTCTTTGTATCTTTGGTTGCTATTTGATCATGTTCCCAAACGTATCAAATTTCAGTTGTATTCTGTAAGGAAATGAATATGGTAAAATATAACAGATACTTATATTTCCTCACTCTCAGACTAAGAATATGAAGTACATAATGATGTAAAAATATACCATAATAACTACATTACCACTTCAGTTTAATGAGGTATTTGTGTTGCTTTGTGTGCCTTTTGCATTTAACTGCTTCCAACATGATTCTCCAAACACGTCTCACAAAAGCATAATTTTAAATCGATTCATACAGTAGCTTACATTGCAGCTACATGTAACAATATTATTTAAATCAAATGACAGCATGCAATTTGTAAGGCTCGCTTGCAGTGAAGAACCTGCAGAGTCCCGCACCAAGTGGCAGAGACAAGAACAATCAACATCAAACTAGCACATAAATTGATTGTTTTGGGGTTTTTTTTTGTTTTGTTTTGTTTTGTTTTGTTTTTTGTTTTTTTTGTTTTTGTTTTTTGTTTTGGTTATATTGTAACAATATAACAACAATCAACATCTAACTAGCAGACAAATCGATTTTTTATTTATTTTTTGGTAATATTGTAATAATATAACAATGACAAAAACATAGTTAAGATAAATCAGCTTTCGGTACGAATCAGAGAAGGCAAGGTTATGGCTTATAAGAGTAACACTGAGGTTGCCTTTCACATGGAGACTAAAAGTAAAGATATGAGGGGTTATTCTCCAGGCTACTGACTTATTAGCTTATATCACATTAGCTGTCGACAAAGGCAGAATTTTTTATATCCTACAGGAGTGTTAACTATGAAGAGGTGGACCAAAAGCATTTCATGGAGAAAACTAATGAAGAAATTAAGAGATCTTTTTTTGTGACAGTATGCAAACAGGAAGGTTAATGTTTCAAAGCTTGAAATACACCTGTCAGTCCACATCTGCTAGAGTCAAAAATAATCATACCATATAGCCTAATTATATGAACATGTAAAGAGAGAAATAAGAAGGCTAAATAGCTAATAAAAAACATAATTATTGTCTGTTTACATCCTAATGATGTATCTTATCCCACATGTATTCTCATGCATATCTGTATCTTCTTTTTGAGTTGGGAAGGCAAACACTTCTTTTAACCTCACAACTTGAAAATATTTTAAAGCTATAATTTAAAAAAATAATCCAACACTCATTTGCATCCCATCATAATTTATTGTAATTTCATCTTTTTCATACTGCCATTTTGTTACACACCAAAATAAAGGCAAATGTAATAAAAAGCAGTATAAATGATCCAGGCTGAGAGATAAGACAGTGTTCTTTCTAATGAGCTAAAACAAACCGAAAATGAAGACTACCATATATACTGTATTAATCATGATGATGACTGATGATGATTAAATTTAATGATTATACAAGTGTTTTTCAAACCTTTTATACCACATACCACCTCAGAAAGTTACCACTATTATGACTTACATTAGGATACTGTTGTGGAGGCCTACCCTATTCATCTACAGACAGACAGCAGATTTATTCTAAATAAGAAGATTATTTACTTGAACTTAAAATTTTCATTTCAGCGATCTCAGAGTTCAATTTTCTTTTGAAATATAGTATATGTACGGCTTTTACATGCATAGACATCAAAGGCACAATACAATACATTTCCCACAACCAACACCACAATATACATACCACACTACACATCCTACAGTACCACAATAAACAATACACCAGTGCACATAGACTAATTCCCCTTAGAAATTTTGCGCACAATTAGCTAAGAGTGTTGATAGCTCTGGTTTGCTTTTAGTCAGCACTTGACCTTTGTTGTAAAGGACTTTATATTTGGAATCAATTTTATTTCAGTTGGCAATGTGTTCCAGAGTTGACAGACCTTCATGGAGAAAACCGACTGTCCAAATTTAGATTTATATAATATTTTATAATTGTCATTCACCCTGCTCCTAGTTACTCTGTTACTGTCTTGACTTTGAATACATCTGGAAAGAGGTTCTGAAGCTAGACTGTTGATACATTTCAAATTTGATACAGGATGATTATGTTGCAGCCACTGATGAACATCACCTTAGCATGCATTTAAGATCTCAGTCATACTTATTGATATGGCCCGTGCATATATGACTGTGTCATCAGTGCTAAGCTGGCAAATGGCATCTGTGCAGCTGGCAGGTCGGCCATTTATGAACAGACTAAAAAGCAGCGGGCCAAGGGTCTAACCTTGGGCAATACACATACTATTGTTTTAAAGAGAAGACTTTTGATATGACTCAAACCAATCAACTGCTTGTTTAGACAAATTGAATGTAGACGAGTTAGACCTGGGAATGCCACGGCTGACAGTGTCAAACACCTAAGGTCAAGAAACACTGCCCCCATGGCATTACTCACATCCAAGAAGCATTTTACATTTTCAGTGAAATAACAATTTGCAATGTCCATGGACTATTTTGGTCGAAAACCAGATTGTTCCAGATGAAGGAGGAGCTTGATAAAATATCTGAAAAAATAACATCAAAGCAATGTGTGTGCTTCATTTTGTAGTGTCGATCAGCTTGGTCCACCACCTTGTCAGTTCCCCCTAAGAATCAAGAAAGGAAAAAGAAACATGGTTATAACTTCATATACTTTTCACTATTAAGTCAGCAGCATATAGCATATAGATTTTCCCAGTGCTTACTGTACGAATACACAAACCTTCACAGATGACACCAGCATCTTCATAATGTCCACAGTTGTGGGAGCCAAGTCCCCGATGTTGGCAGTCTGCAATCACTAACTCATTTCCTGAACACTGAACATCATCAAACCAGATTGGTCCACTGCCCCGTCCGAAATGTGCATTTCGCGTTGCTGACAGAGCCCTCCCACAGCCCAGCTGTCGACAGACCACCTGGGCATCATTCAGTCCCCAGCTGTCATCACAAACTGTGCCCCACTGACCATTGTGGAAGATCTCCACTCTGCCAGAGCAGCTACTGTCGGAGTTGACCAGCCTCACTGACAAATCCGCTTGTGTTGGAACAGCTGTTGTCATGCCAATTTAAATGAAAGAAAAAATCTTTGTTAACCCACATGGCAAGTAAAGGCTACTCTGCTACCAATATCAATGAGAGGAAGCTGAGTCGTGAATATAGCTGTACTTGCACATTTAATCCTTATAGTTCCCTTTTAACCATGTTTGGAAAAACTAATTTGTCTGAACACAAATTAATGCCTTTGTTGTATATTTATCTCATTGTGGTGAAGGAGATCTTCAGGCTACATGATATGGGGTTTGAAAATATATTGATTCCCCCAGAGATTATTGTATCAATACACATACCTTCACAGATGACACCAGCATCTTCATGATGTACACAGTTGTGTGAGCCAAGTCCCCGATGTTGGCAGTCTGCAATCGCTAACTCATTTCCTGAACACTGAACATCATCGAACCAGATTGGTCCACTGCCCTCTCCAAAATGTGCACATTGCGTTGCGGACAGAGCCCTTCCACAACCCAGCTGTCGACAGACCACCTGGGCATCATTCAGTCCCCAGTGGTCATCACACACTGTGCCCCACTGACCGTTGTGGAAGATCTCCACTCTGCCAGAGCAGCTACTGTCAGAGTTGACCAGCCTCACTGGCAAATCCGGTGGTGTTGGAACAGCTGTTGTCATGCCAATTTAAATGAGAGACAAGATCTTTATTAACCCATGTGGTAAGTAAAGGCTGCTCTGCTACCAGTATCAATGAGAGGAAGCTGTTTCATCAGTCTAGCTGTACTTGCTCATTTAATCCTTCTAGTTCCCCTTTAACCATGTTTCGAAACACAAATTAATGCCTTTTTTGTATATTTATCTCATTGTGGTGAAGAGGATCTTCAGTATACATGATATAGAGTTTGAAAATATATTGATTCCCCCAGAGCTTTTTATATCAATACACATACCTTCACAGATGACACCAGCATCTTCATGATGTCCACAGTTGTGTGAGCCAAGTCCCCGATGTTGGCAGTCTGCAATCGCTAACTCATTTCCTGAACACTCAACATCATCAAACCAGATTGGTCCACTGCCTTCTCCAAAATGTGCAGTTTGTGTTGCTGTCAGAGCCCTCCCACAGCCCAGCTGTCGACAGACCACCTGGGCGTCATTCAGTCCCCAGCTGTCATCACACACCGTCCCCCACTGACCGTTGTGGAAGATCTCCACTCTGCCAGAGCAGCTACTGTCGGAGTTGACCAGCCTCACTGACAAATTCGGTGGTGTTGGAACAGCTGTTGTCATGCCAATTTAAATGAAAGAAAAGATCTTTGTTAACCCACGTGACAAGTAAAGGCTCCTCTGCTACCAGTATCAATGAGAGGACGCTGTTTCATCAGTCTAGTTGTACTTGCTCATTTAATCCTATAGTTCCCTTTTGACCATGTTTGGAAACACAAATTTGTCTTAACACAAATTAATGCCTTTTTTGTATATTTATCTCATTGTGGTGAAGGAGATCTCCAATCTAGATAGTATAACGTTTAAAAACATATTTATTTCCCCAGTGCTTACTGTAAGAATACACATACCTTCACAGATGACACCAGCATCTTCATGATGTCCACAGTTGTGTGAGCCAAGTCCCCGATGTTGGCAGTCTGCAATCACTAACTCATTTCCTGAACACTGAACATCATCAAACCAGATTGGTCCACTTCCCCGTCCGAAATGTGCAGTTTGTGTTGCTGACAGAGCCCTCCCACAGCCCAGCTGTCGACAAACTACCTGGGCATCATTCAGTCCCCAGTGGTCATCACACACCGTCCCCCACTGACCGTTGTGGAAGATCTCCACTCTGCCAGAGCAGCTACTGTCGGAGTTGACCAGCCTCACTGACAAATTCGGTGGTGTTGGAACAGCTGTTGTCATGCCAATTTAAATGAAAGAAAAGATCTTTGTTAACCCACGTGACAAGTAAAGGCTCCTCTGCTACCAGTATCAATGAGAGGACGCTGTTTCATCAGTCTAGTTGTACTTGCTCATTTAATCCTAGTTCCCTTTTGACCATGTTTGGAAACACAAATTTGTCTTAACACAAATTAATGCCTTTTTTGTATATTTATCTCATTGTGGTGAAGGAGATCTCCAATCTAGATAGTATAACGTTTAAAAACATATTTATTTCCCCAGTGCTTACTGTAAGAATACACATACCTTCACAGATGACACCAGCATCTTCATGATGTCCACAGTTGTGTGAGCCAAGTCCCCGATGTTGGCAGTCTGCAATCACTAACTCATTTCCTGAACACTGAACATCATCAAACCAGATTGGTCCACTTCCCCGTCCGAAATGTGCAGTTTGTGTTGCTGACAGAGCCCTCCCACAGCCCAGCTGTCGACAAACTACCTGGGCATCATTCAGTCCCCAGTGGTCATCACACACCGTCCCCCACTGACCGTTGTGGAAGATCTCCACTCTGCCAGAGCAGCTACTGTCAGAGTTGACCAGCCTCACTGGCAAATCCGGTGGTGTTGGAACAGCTGTTGTCATGCCAATTTAAATGAGAGACAAGATCTTTATTAACCCATGTGGCAAGTAAAGGCTGCTCTGCTACCAGTATCAATGAGAGGAAGCTGTTTCATCAGTCTAGTTGTACTTGCTCATTTAATCCTTCTAGTTCCCCTTTAACCATGTTTGGAAACACAAATTAATGCCTTTGTTGTATATTTATCTCATTGTGGTGAAGAGGATCTTCAGTATACATGGTATAGAGTTTGAAAATATATTGATTCCCCCAGTGCTTACTGTATGAATACACATACCTTCACAGATGACACCAGCATCTTCATGATGTCCACAGTTGTGTGAGCCAAGTCCCCGATGTTGGCAGTCTGCAATCACTAACTCATTTCCTGAACACTGAACATCATCAAACCAGATTGGTCCACTGCCTTCTCCAAAATGTGCAGTTTGTGTTGCTGTCAGAGCCCTCCCACAGCCCAGCTGTCGACAGACCACCTGGGCGTCATTCAGTCCCCAGCTGTCGTCACACACTGTCCCCCACTGACCGTTGTGGAAGATCTCCACTCTGCCAGAGCAGCTACTGTCAGAGTTGACCAGCCTCACTGACAAATTCGGTGGGGCTGGTGTAGTCGTATGAACAGCAGCTGTCGTGCCAATTTAAGTGAAAGAAAAAAATTTCTGTTAACCCACATGACAAGTAAAGGCTGCTCTGCAATCAGTATGAATGAGAGGAAGCTGTTTTATCAGTAAAGCTGTACTTGCTCATTTAATCCTTATAGTTCTCTTTTAATTGTGTTTGGAAACACAAATTTGTCTTAACACAAATTAATGACTTTTTTTTATATATTTATGTTATTGTGGTGGTGGAGCTGTTCAATCTATCTGGTATGGAGTTAAGAAATACATTGATTTTCCCAGTCCTTACTGTACGAATACACATACCTTCACAGATGACACCAGCATCCTCCTGGTGAACACAGTTGTGGGAGCCAAATCCCTGATGTTGGCAGTCTGTAATCACTAACTCATTTCCTGAACACTCAACATCATCAAACCAGATTGGCCCACTGCCTTGTCCGAAATGTGCAGTTTGTGTTGCTGACAGAGCCCTCCCACAGCCCAGCTGTCGACAGACCACCTGGGCATCATTCAGTCCCCAGCTGTCGTCACACACCGTCCCCCACTGACCGTTGTGGAAGATCTCCACTCTGCCAGAGCAGCTACTGTCAGAGTTGACCAGCCTCACTGACAAATTCGGTGGGGCAGGTGTAGTCGTATGATCAGCAGCTGTCATGCCAATTTAAGTGAAAGAAAAAAATCTCTTTTGATCCACATGACAAGTAAAGGCTGCTTGCAATCAGTATTAATGAGAGGAAGCCATTTCATCAGTATAGTTGTACTTGCTCATTTAATCCTCATAGTTCCTTTTCAACTATGTTTGGAAACACAAATTAATGCCTTTTTTGTATATTTATGTCATTGTGGTGAAGGAGATCTTCAATCTACATGATATAAAGCTCATAAATATATTGAATCCCCCAGAGCTTATTGTATAAATATACATACCTTCACAGATGACACCTGCATCTTCATGATGTCCACAGTTGTGTGAGCCAAGTCCCCGATGTTGGCAGTCTGCAATCACTAACTCATTTCCTGAACACTCAACATCATCAAACCAGATTGGTCCACTGCCTTCTCCAAAATGTGCAGTTTGTGTTGCTGTCAGAGCCCTCCCACAGCCCAGCTGTTGACAGACCACCTGGGCGTCATTCAGTCCCCAGCTGTCATCACACACTGTCCCCCACTGACCGTTGTGGAAGATCTCTACTCTGCCAGAGCAGCTACTGTCAGAGTTGACCAGCCTCACTGACAAATCCGGTGGTGTTGGAGCAGGTGCAATTGTTGGAACAACTGTTGTCATGCCAATTTAAATGAAAGAAAAGATCTTTGTTAACCCATGTGGTAAGTAAAGGCTGCTCTGCTACCAGTATCAATGAGAGGAAGCCATTTCATCAGTCTAGTTGTACTTGCTCATTTAATCCTCATAGTTCCTTTACCTGTTCATCACGAGGCCTATTTTCTCTGCCTCCTGTCTGAAATGACTTACCCAAAATAAATGGAGTATATTCTCACAACTACAAGGGCTGTATGTATAATCTTGGTCTCAAAAGAAAGGTAAGACATGTGAGATTACTACAGAAGTGTCAGAATCAAGATATGTGTTACTGTGTCAGAGTAAATTCACCCGGAACACAGTAGAAAATGTGAATTTTTATCTCCGCCTTAAAAAAAAAAACACATTGTTTAGAGTGAAAACCACTCTTGAATCATAGGATAGTAGCCCAATTTATCTAGGAATTAGTGAAGTGATATCTGATGAGTAACTGTGCACAAATAGATGCTAAAAAAGTGAACAGGAACAGTTTTACAGATGTTTTAACACAGGTATGTCCAGGCGGAACCACCAAATGTGCCATTTGGGCATCAGTCACACTAACGTTTGGCATTGTGTTGTTAGTATATGTTAGCATTGCTATCTGATTCAAGCATTCAGAGAACCTCCTCTGCTGTAAATTATTTCTGTTTTCTTCTTTCCATTGTTGATAAAAACTCAGCGTTCGGCCTCAGGCTGCCTACAGGCTGCGTCCTGCACGCATGCACGTAAACTCACTGGGGCGGTCCGCAGGGAAATATCTCAGCAACCCATTGGTCAATTTTGATGATTGACACCTCTATCAACCAGTCAGAGTCAGGAGAATCGATCGCTACCTCCCAAATTTACCTTAGCAACACCAATGACAATCCAGAAGGACGTGGAGCCAAAGATAGTGTATTGTAGCAAGATGCATACTTCGCTCTAAAAAGCCCCTTCATCTTTATGAAAACAACCAGGACCTTTGTGATTCATTTCAAACTACTGAAGAGTCATAGGAGTAGACGTTAGCAGTGTTTTTTCAAGCTGGAATATAACTTTAGGCCACAAAACAGCAAAAGTAAGACATACTTTATGATTCTGTGAAGGTTTTTTTGTGACTCTTTGGCATCTAGCTCTCCGAATTTTTGTCACACAGTGACGAGACAGACATCTTTGTAATCAGCAGTATCTCTACTTTCATATGACCCCTAGTTTGTGTGGTTTGCTTGAAGTGGTGAGATTATTAAAAGCACTAAATTGGACATGCGCTTTTTTCATGTTTTTGTTAAATGCCCATATTATTGCTTGGGGGTTTAGACTGTGTTTTGTTTAGGTGGCAATGCTTAATAGAGGCTTTTAGCTGAGTTTCTCCCCGTCATTTTGGTATGCTATATGTTAGGACTGGTGCTTCCTAGCGTGCCCATAGATTGTCTGTACTGCACGCATCTGACGCAGCCCCCTGTACAGGGGGCTCTCGTGATGAACAGGCCTTGTAACCATGTTTGGAAACACAAATTTGTCTTAACACAAATTAATGCCTTTTTTTGTATGTTTATCGCATTGTGGTGAAGAAGATCTCCAATCTACATAGTATAAAGTTTAAAAACATTTTTATTTCCCCAGTGCTTGCTGTATGAATACACAAACCTTCACAGATGACACCAGCATCTTCATGATGTCCACAGTTGTGGGAGCCAAGTCCCCGATGTTGGCAGTCTGCAATCACTAACTCATTTCCTGAACACTGAACATCATCAAACCAGATTGGTCCACTGCCCTGCCCGAAATGTGCAGTTTGCGTTGCTGACAGAGCCCTCCCACAGCCCAGCTGTCGACAGACCACCTGGGCATCATTCAGTCCCCAGCTGTCATCACACACCGTCCCCCACTGACCATTGTGAAAGATCTCCACTCTGCCAGAGCAGCTACTGTTGGAGTTGACCAGCCTCACTGGCAAATCCGGTGGTGTTGGAGCAGGTGTGGTCGTAGGAACAGCTGTTGTCGTGCCAATTTAAGTGAAAGAAAAAATCTCTGTTAATCCACATGACAAGTAAAGGCTGCTCTGCTACCAGTATCAATGAGAGGAAGCCGTTTCATCAGTCTAGTTGTACTTGCTCACTTAATCCTCATAGTTCCCTTTCAACTATGTTTGGAAACACAAATGAATCCCTTTTTTGTATATGTATCTCCTTGTGCTGAAGAAGATCTTCAATCTACATGATATAGAGTTTAAAAATATATAGATTTTCCCAGTGCTTATTGTACAAATACTCAAACCTTCACAGATGACACCAGCATCTTCATGATGTCCACAGTTGTGTGAGCCAAGTCCCTGATGTTGGCAGTCTGCAATCACTGACTCATTTCCTGAACACTGAACATCATCAAACCAGATTGGTCCACTGCCCTGTCCGAAATGTGCAGTTTGCGTTGCTGACAGAGCCCTCCCACAGCCCAGCTGTCGACAGACCACCTGGGCGTCATTCAGTCCCCAGAGGTCGTCACACACCGTCCCCCACTGACCATTGTGGAAGATCTCCACTCTGCCAGAGCAGCTACTGTCGGAGTTGACCAGCCTCACTGGCAAATCCGGTGGTGTTGGAGCAGGTGTGGTTGTAGGAACAGCTGTTGTCGTGCCAATTTAAGTGAAAGAAAAAATCTCTGTTAATCCACATGACAAGTAAAGGCTGGTCTGCTACCAGTATCAATGAGAGGAAGCCGTTTCATCAGTATAGTTGTACTTGCTCACTTAATCCTCATAGTTCCCTTTCAACTATGTTTGGAAACACAAATGAATCCCTTTTTTGTATATGTATCTCATTGTGCTGAAGAAGATCTTCAATCTACATGATATAGAGTTTAAAAATATATAGATTTTCCCAGTGCTTATTGTATCAATACACAAACCTTCACAGATGACACCAGCATCTTCATGATGTCCACAGTTGTGTGAGCCAAGTCCCTGATGTTGGCAGTCTGCAATCACTGACTCATTTCCTGAACACTGAACATCATCGAACCAGATTGGTCCACTGCCCTGTCCGAAATGTGCAGTTTGCGTTGCTGACAGAGCCCTCCCACAGCCCAGCTGTCGACAGACCACCTGGGCGTCATTCAGTCCCCAGAGGTCGTCACACACCGTCCCCCACTGACCATTGTGGAAGATCTCCACTCTGCCAGAGCAGCTACTGTCGGAGTTGACCAGCCTCACTGGCAAATCCGGTGGTGTTGGAGCAGGTGTGGTTGTAGGAACAGCTGTTGTCGTGCCAATTTAAGTGAAAGAAAAAATCTCTGTTAATCCACATGACAAGTAAAGGCTGGTCTGCTACCAGTATCAATAAGAGGAAGCCGTTTCATCAGTATAGTTGTACTTGCTCACTTAATCCTCATAGTTCCCTTTCAACTATGTTTGGAAACACAAATGAATCCTTTTTTTGTATATGTATCTCATTGTGCTGAAGAAGATCTTCAATCTACATGATATAGAGTTTAAAAATATATAGATTTTCCCAGTGCTTATTGTACAAATACACAAACCTTCACAGATGACACCAGCATCTTCATGATGTCCACAGTTGTGTGAGCCAAGTCCCTGATGTTGGCAGTCTGCAATCACTGACTCATTTCCTGAACACTGAACATCATCGAACCAGATTGGTCCACTGCCCTGTCCGAAATGTGCAGTTTGCGTTGCTGACAGAGCCCTCCCACAGCCCAGCTGTCGACAGACCACCTGGGCGTCATTCAGTCCCCAGAGGTCGTCACACACCGTCCCCCACTGACCATTGTGGAAGATCTCCACTCTGCCAGAGCAGCTACTGTCGGAGTTGACCAGCCTCACTGACAAATTCGGTGGTGTTGGAGTAGGTGTTGTTGTATGAACAGCAGCTGTCGTGCCAATTTAAGAGAAAGAAAAAATCTCTGTTAACCCACAAGGCAAGTAAAGGCTGGTCTGCTACCAGTAGTAATGAGAGGAAGCTGTTTCATCAGTATAGCTGTACTTGGTCATTTAATCCTCATTAATTTCCCAGCCTCACTGAAGAACTCGGTGGTATTGAATCAGTTGAGTTCATGGTGCCCTTAGAATATCATCAAAGTGAACAAAAGATGAGTCTCAGATGACATCTACCTTAGATATGTCCATTTCCTATCTGTTGTAGTTGCTGAATGACTGAATTTGTGTGGTTTTTTGACATATCTGATGCACATAAGCTACATTTGTTTTTAATGTTGAAGCTGACTCAGCCACTCTGAACTCCACTCTGTGACAAGAGTTTGGTCCATGATTACACCAACTTGACAAAGGAATTCAGAACCATACCCTCACCCCAACCAAGGATTGTCTGACCACCTGTCACTGTTCCAGTTCCCCTGAAGGACACACCACTTCTAACATGTGAAATCTTTAACAAGAACAGGGCTGGATTATGTTCCAAAACAGATGTGTACACAGACAGCTGCAGACAACATGGACCACTATTAGTACTGTTTATACTACTTTGTGTAGTCTGCTTGGAGCAGGTGTCTCAGACGTGCAGTAGCTCAGCACTGGAGTTGGGTGGGTGTGGATGTCTGCACAAAGCCTATGAGTACAACCTCTGATGGCAAAATTTACACCATGTACACCCTAGTTGGTCCTCGGAGAAAGTATAATACCAACTTTACAGGTTGGCTAGGAGAAGCATCTATGTTTAACATTGATTTGAACACACAGACTGGAGTCACAGGGACTCAACTCTCACACGAATAGGGATTCTTGTGCCTCCACCATTCTAGAGTATATCAACATGAACATTGATGGCGTCAACACCCTCCAATGAATGACCTCTCTTTCACATCAGGTGATGCACAGGCCCACAGTTCATCCAGGGCTAACCTGAAGAGGGGCATAAAGAGGGCCACAAACTAAGGATTGAGGAGCACTTCAACAACTACTCCAAACCCGATGCATGCATACCATGGACGCCTCCCTCCCTCCTTCCCAACTATGAGGCGGCAGTTAAGATTAAGATTATGATTGCTGTAGACCACCACCCCCTCACACTCTCCCCCACTGACATGTTTGCTGGTCCCAGTGGCATTCTTGTACCCATGCTCAGGACCTGTGCTGGGTTTCGGAAGGACCAAATGCAGCACACACACCTAGATCTGTTTCAACAGGAGGTTGGGCAGTGACACCTGCATCTCATCAAAATATGAGGACAAAACAGTCTTGCAGGTTTCTGTCACTTTCTAGAACTGTGTCTTGAAACGTGGGCAAGATTTTTAAATAGTCTTTATATTTAGTCTGTGGTGGTGTTAGATGAGGGGTCTGCAACTTACAGCTCTGGAGTCACACGTGGCTCTGTAGCCCCTCTCCAGTGGCTCCCTGTGACTTTGGCAAAAACGTATACTATGTTGTAATATATGGAAATGAATAACAGTTATTTCCTTGACATTCTCATTTTCATTTATCTTTGTTTTAGGTCTGTGAAAAAGTTGAGTCGACTCAAAATTTCAAGGAAGCGTACTGTAATAGATTTTTGAGTTCTGAGCCCAACTCAAACTTATATTTTGAAAAAGTTTTACCAACTAGCAATCCGTTGTTGAGATTTTCTTATTTAGACAAACTTAAATCTTTTTGAAAATGGAGACCAAAGACACCAAAATAATGTCACAACTAAAGATTATAGGTCAGCAAAACTTTTTGAAGTTTATTTCAAAACATAAGAGCTTAAGTTTGGCTCAAAACTCAAAAATCCATTGCAGTATGTTGCCTTGAAATTTTAATTGTCTCAGCTATTTTTTTTTTTTTTTTTTACAGTGTAGAGTGATTCTTTCATTTGCCAGATTTTAATATTTCGGTTTTAGTAACTAAAATGTGCATCATAACCAATGACTCAGAACCTTTTCCTCAAAATTTTGACAGTGGCTGGTCTCAAGTCTCAAAGTCAAATAAAAAACAAAAGTTTTGGGGGAAAAGAAAGAATTTAATAGTCGTGCCCCCCAATCCATTGGTATTCTGCACAACCTTGCAATTTTGTCCAATTATTGCACCTTTTCCACAAAGTTGACCAATTGTTGAAACTACCTGTGAGTTCCACCAATCACAGCAGTCCTGCAAACGTCATACATGTAAGTCTTAAATCTATAGTTGGTAATGTTGGAGAGCTAGCAAGATTTGAAAGTGGCATCTCCTCTAAGCTCCACCACCTCCTCCCCCTCCCGTCAGTGCTCCGTCCAAAGCGACGCCCCACGTCGAGTAAAAACGCTCAATGCTCCGCGCAGGAAGCACAGATCCTATAAGTTAGATAAACAGTATTACCAATGACCTGCTTACACCGACAGAGAAGCTAATGTTAGCATTGGGCTAATACGAGCTACAAAAGGAGCTAAGTTGGCAAACATTACATATTTCATGAAAATAACAAATACCCCCGAAGCAAAAGAAATAATTACCTGTCCAACAGAAAGACATCAACCTCTGCATCACTTTTCAGGCCCTTCAGGTGCCTCAGTTGTCTCCACAGCTCAAAGGCTGCACTGATGTTGACTCTGGTTTGTCCTCTAGCTTTATCCAGAGCCTTTTTCGTCGCAGCCTTTTCTGCCTCTGGTTTGCTTTTCTTTGCCTGTTTAGCAGGCGAGCCGTTACAAGTAACGCTGGAAGTGATATTTTTGGCTGCATTTTCACTGCCATTGTCCCCTTATGAACTTATTCTCCTGCTAATTTGGTATTTCTGTTGCGGGATGTGCTGAGTATTTCTGGCAACGGTGAAATGTGATGAGTGTGCACAGGGAGAAGGGAGGGACAGAGGGGGCGTGGGCAGGATGAGACATGAAGGCATCTGATTGGTTCTTTCCATTCGGACCGAATGGCAGGGATTGATCAGAGTTTTTACAGGCCTGCAGCTGACACAGAGGTCTGATTCTTTTCGTTCCTTTTTCTGAATACGTAATGTATTGACTACTCTCAGGATGGAAGGACCATTTCACCCAGTATAACAAAAAGTGTTTCTGAACAGGATTACCAACTATAGCTTTAATATCAGACTCACCAGAACAAGTTGCCTTTGATTTTTAAAGAATTATTAAAATGTTTTAAATTTTGACTTTACTTTATTTTTTGCAATTTTCATTAGCTCCTGCAATTTAATTGCAAGAAACTTTAAAAACATCACAACATGGATCACAATTTTGAGGAAAAGCTGGAATGTAATCACACATTTTAGGCTGCAATCTTGAAACAGCATTTTATGGCTGCATTATTTCCTGCTTTGCCTCAGGATTGTTGGGGGCACTTTGGTGGGGCATAAAACTCAATGTCCCCTTATAGATGGCACCTATGTACTGTATATAATATATAGCTTTAAGCAACAAAGACATTTTTTTTTTAGCTTAATGTGTAAGCTAGTGGGGAAATATATCAGAAACTTTACCTTTCCATCCTGTTAAAATCTGCATTAGCAGGAGCAACAGCGTACGCTGCGTCATCTTCTTTATGGACGAAATCCAAAGGATAAGACACAAACTTGCTGAAAAGACATCAAAGCAGTGTATGCGTAAATATAAATCCACGAAATTAGCAAATTATGCCACCATTCACAAACATTAAGGGCAAAAAATAGATTATATTACATTAAAAGATGGTTAATTTCCATGAATATCATAAAATGTACTGTATTGTACCACCATTGCCCCCATTATGATTATCAGCATCTTCTACTTACCTTTGCGAGACAGGCAATTGTCCTCACTGGAGACAAGAAGTCCTGTGAACTACACGCCTGTACTGCCTCCGTCAGTCCACTGGGTATTTTATAGGAGTCGGGGTGGTGGCAAATCAGGTGGTAACAATGACACTTGTAATCAAAATAATCACGTTCCCAAGTATTAGCCAAGTATGTTCTGAAGAAGGTTTAGAATGTTAAATATTTAGCCAGCCAACCCTAACAAGCTGGGCGAGGTCAAACTGCAAATAAACACCTTTTAACTTTTTGCAGTTTTGCTGTGTTCTGATCAACAAACAATCATAATACCAAATTTTCCTCATTAATCAGACAGGCGTTTTGTTCTGACTTTATATTTTGCAACAAATGAAATATCCTCCTTTTTTTTTTCAATACAATGTTTATTAGCGGGGTGGCACGATGGTCCTGAGTTCGACTCCCCGAGCCGGCAGGGCCTTTCTGTGTGGAGTTTGCATGTTCTCCTCACGTCTGTGTGGGTTCTCTCCGGGTACTCCGGCTTCCTTCCACAGTCCAAAGACATGCAGCATAATAGGTTAATTGGTGACTCTAAATTGCCCGTAGGTGTGAATGTGAGAGTGAGTGGTTGTCTGTCTCTATGTGTCAGCCCTGCGATGAACTGGCGACTTGTCCAGGTTTTACCCCACCTCTCACCCAATGTCAGCTAGGATAGGCTCCAGCCCCCCGCGACCCTCACGGATAAGCGGTTACAGAAAATGGATGGATGGATGTTTATTAGCTTTTTTGTTCATTTTGAAAAGAGCAGCAGAACAATTATTCACAAAAAACCTTTCTCCCAGCATCAGTAACACAACAATCTTGGTAAAAGAAAGGGGGGGGGGGGCATATATGTCCTCCAGTGTATCCTCTCCTGTAGATAAGAATCGTTGATTCACAAAACAATCCTGGATTAAAATTTAACCACAAAAGACACCATTTACACCATGTTTTTAGCTGAAATGTCAACTGTAGCCCTCAGACTCGAGCCGGGTGCACAAGAGATCTCGCGATATTTTCACACGTGCATCCATTAAGAGATATGCAAAGTCTTGCGATACATCGACGCCATGTTTACATGCTACCTGAGAGGCTACAGTTGATGTTTCAGCTAAAAACATGGTGTAAATGGCGTCTTTTGTGGTTAAATTTTAATGTCGTGGCTCACGGACACTTGGATTACACCACACGAGCAGGATTGAGACATTTTGTGTCATCATTGTATCATTGCTATCTGTCACATCAATGGGTGTATGCCATTTCATGAAAAACAAATAGAGGTGTGACCAAATGTTCTATGTTGAACAAGTTTCATAAAGACAGGTATTGTTCTTCTGCTCTTTATTTTTCTACTTCAGTACCTTGTTTGGCACGTAACTACTTCTGTATACTTTGTACTAATGTTAAAACCATTCAGCTATCAAACTGTTCAGCTCTTTCAGGACATTTCTGCTAATACTTTTTAGCTTTTTAACTTTTATAGTTTTTCCACTGGTAAACTTTTTTTAAACAAATTTTTACACTGTAAACCTATGGGAGAAATCTTCAAAACGAACAATTCAATTCAACAATTAAACTGTTTAGCTCTTTCAGCACTATTAGTCCACTACTTTTCAACTTTTCAAACCTACTCCTCTTTGAAGTACTACTGCTTCCACATACTTTAAGCTGCAGACTTCATTCAAACTTGATACAGGTCACAAAACATTAAACTTATAGGGCTTGAATTCAACTTTTTCAAATCTTTTACAAAGATTCAAAAATCACAGTTCATGTTTTATGCTTTTTTTCCCTCCTTTTCTGAGTTTATAATGGGTGTGTGTTGCGTGGAATGTTCACAGCTAGAGTGGGCGATGTCATCGCAGACAGCAGCTGTGGAATACTCTCAAAAAATGTTTTAAACTTTCCCTCAATGCCACAAATTTAACTCTTCATACATAATTTATACATGAGATCATAGGGAAATTTGTGCTGGTTGCAGAAATATAACTACACATCAGTCAGACTCATACTTGCAGTTAAAGTCTTTCTAAACTGTTAATGATTTCAAACGTTAAATACAAGTTTAGTTTGTCTGCCTGTGTGTCTCTGTCTCTCTCTGTCTCTTTCTCTTTGCCTGCATATCTTCCTGACTGTCTGTATTCAAATTTATTCTACATTTCATTTTGAAATTACTAACAGTTTAAAAAGACTGTCTGTCTCTGTCACTCTGTCTCTGCCTGTCCGTCCATTTGTGTCTTTCTATCTGCTACTTTCACATTTTAGACACTTTAGATTTATGCATTTTCAGCAGCGTTTTTCAAATTCTTTTCAGCTGCATTTTTGCAAGGAAATTCAAGTTTTCTACTACTTATTTTCATTTCCAGCACATGCTGTCCTGACACTTGAGGCTTCTGTGCCATGTCCAACCTTCTTAAAAAACAATGAAAAGTTGTAATTTTACAATATTTCATTCTTATTAAGTATAAAATAGCATGAGAAGGAACTACTCAAGATGCATTTGTGCAAATTCTGACTATTTTCAGAACTTTCACAAACCAAACAATGAAGTGATTGATGGAGAAAACAAACACTGCTAAGTACCCATCATCCATCATTGCTTTCTGTCAGGTCAGTGGCTGTATGCCACTTCATGCCACATCCCACAATGGTGTGACCAAATGTTCCATGTTGAAAAATAAGTTACACAATGACAGTGTGTCATTTCCAGCATCATGACTTGTCCCTGACATGACATGAGGCTTTCTTGTTGCCATGTACCAACCCTTTCTTTAAAAACCAATGAAAAGTTATAATTTTACAATATTTCATTCTGAATGTAAGTATAAAATAGCATAAGAAGGAAATACTCAAGATGCATTTAGTTCTTTTTCATGTAAAAACATTTCATGTTTCCAGCTTCTTGCGTGTGAGAATGTACTCTTTTTCCTTTTAATTATTTTAATAATTTTGATGAATTGTTAATAGTTTTAAGATTTGGATCATTTTTTGGACAAAACAAGCATGAAGGCGTCACTTTTGGGTTCACTTTGGGCTCTTCTGACTATTTTCAGAACTTTCACAAACCAAACAATGAACTGATTGATGGAGAAAACAAACACTGCCAAGTACTCATCATCCATCATTGCTTTCTGTCAGGTCAGTGGCTGTATGCCACTTCATGCCACATGCCACAATGGTGTGACCAAATGTTCCATGTTGAAAAATAAGTTACATAATGACATGATATGAACACTTTCTTGTTACCATGTACCAACCCTTTCTTTAAAAAATGAAAAGTTATAATTAATGAATTATAATTCATGACTCTTGTTATAAAATATAAAAGCCTGACCTCCACATAGACTCTACTGATCATTTCAGCTGTAGGCCTTTGCTTTGTATGCAGAAATCTTCATAAACATAAATAACTAAAGCTGTCTCATACATAGTAAAAATAGACATGTTTCTGTCATTTTTTTTCCACAGCTGTGAGCACCACAAATGAAATTCTGTTCACCTCTACTGTATTGTATTTTATTGTTTATTCTTACGAGTTGCAAGAAATCATTAATAATCTTTTAGAAGGATTACATGTTTATAACATGTTTATAAGGAGTACATGTTTTAGCAATATGTTAATGGGTCTGGCAGCAGTGACACATGCAGTCATTTAACTAAAAGTCCAGAGTGTGCATTTTCATAGCATGGGCTTAGTTTTGCACTGACAAACAATTTACAGTTAGAAACAGCTGATCAACTTGCAGAGGATGACTTGTCATCGTTTCATATAAAAGTACAGGTGACATATAAAAAACAGATACAAAACATACAGGGATTGGGGCTAAAAAGAATTGTGTCAAATAATGGCACGTATTAAAAGTAATAACATTGTTTTGTCAAAACTGATTTTAGAATATTTTTGAACATGTCAAGACAGGGTAAAGATTCTAAGCTGAGTACACCTTGCAGCTCATTCCAAGCGTGCGGGGAGTGAAAGACAGATGAACTTTTTTTGGGTGGTTGGGACCATGAACAGAATTTTTCCTAATATGTCTGTAAACTGGATATGTGCTGGGATAATTTTCCAAGAAAAGCTTTTGCAATAAAAATTAAAATGTGTTTTTTTTTCTCCTTAGAACAGATTTGAAGTTATAATGATGTGTACGGACACTTAAACCTGTTAGCTAACAGCATGAAATTGCATACATATGAGTCACATCACCACAAACTCTTATTATAATATCAATATTCAATTTTCTGTTAATTGTATATGAAAAACATCTGTATAGGGGAAGAAGTGACATTCTAAAAGCATACATACAATGGGAGATGGTGTATTTACACCGATCAGGCATAACATTATGACCACTGACAGGTGAAGTGAATAACACTGATTATCTCCTCATCATGGTACCTGTTAGTGGGTGGGATATATTAGGCAGCAAGTGAACATTTTGTCCTCAAAGTTGATGTGTTAGAAGCAGGAAAAATGGGCAAGTGTAAGGATTTGAGCAAGTTTGACAAGGGCTAAATTGTGATGGCTAGACGACTGGGTCAGAGCATCTCCAAAACTGCAGTTCTTGTGGGGTGTTCCCAGTCTGCAGTGGTCAGTATCTATCAAAAGTGGTCCAAGGAAGGAACAGTGGTGAACCGGCGAGAGGGTCATGGGCGGCCAAGGCTCATTGATGCATGTGGGGAGCGAAGGCTGGCCCGTGTGGTCCGATCCAACACACGAGCTACTGTAGCTCAAATTGCTGAAGAAGTTAATGCTGGCTCTGATAGAGAGGTGTCAGAATACACAGTGCATCACGGTTTGTTGTGTATGGGGCTGCATAGCCGCAGACCAGTCAGGGTGCCCATGCTGACCCCTGTCCACTGCCAACAATGGGCACGTGAGCATCAGAACTGAACCACGGAGCAATGGAAGAAGGTGGCCTGGTCTGATGAATCAAATTTTCTTTTACATTACATGGACGACCAGGTGCATGTGCGTCACCTTACCTGGGGAACACATGGCACCAGGATGCACTATGGGAAGAAGGCAAGCCGGCAGAGGCAGTGTGATGCTTTGGGGAATGTTCTGCTAGGAAACCCTGGGTCCTGCCATCCATGTGGATGTTACTTTGACATGTACCACCTACCTGAGCATTGTTGTAGACCATGTACACCCTTTCATGGAAACAGTATTCCCTGATGGGAGTCGCCTCTTTCAGCAGGATAATGCACCCTGCCACAAAGCAAAAATGGTTCAGGAATGGTTTGAGGAACCTAACAACGAGTTTGAGGTGTTGCCTTGGCCTCCAAATTCCCCAGGTCTCAGTCCAATCGAGCATTTGTGGGATGTGCTGGACAAACAAGTCCGATTCATGGAGGCCTCACCTCACAACTTACAGGACTTAAAGGATCTGCTGCTAATGTCTTGGTGCCAGATACCACAGCACACCTTCAGAGTAGGGTTGGGAATCTCTGGCATGAAGCCGATTCGATATGTATCTAGATACACAGGTTACGATTCGATTGAAAAATGATATATTTTTTAAGGCAGAGCGATTCAATACGATTCGATACAGTTTAAGAACGATACAGTTCGATACAGTGTGAAAACAATACGATAGTTAACATTTGTTGATGTAGACTGTAATCTAAGCTATAAATTTGTCATGTCTATAAAATGACATTCTTACATTATTTTAAACAGATAAAAGACCACATTTCCACAAGCATTTTTGCTTTCTGGCACTGTCAAAAATACGTTTTCCACTGTGTGCTAGCACTGTTAGCATGCTCCCGCTCGTTGCTCGTCTTTAACTCACCATACTCGTCTCTGTGTTTTCTCGTTGCATGAAAGTCAAGATTTGTTGTACTACCAGTGTACTTCAGAGCTGCTCGGCACAACTTGCAAATAGCATGGCTTTTATCGAGTTGTCCATCTTTCTTGAAAAATCCAAACACGCTCCAAACTTTTGACTTTTGTTTTCCTGGTGCGTTGAAATATCTGTCGCTGTGAATCACCACTTCCACCGGTCAAGCTGGCGCTGTCGCTGGCGTTGGTGCTCGTCTGTGACAATATTTACCTCCATTATGTTTTCGACATGTTCTTTCGTCGACTGTTAGTACTTTTAGCTTTGGGTTGCGAAGATAATGTTACGGAGCATGCGCGACAGTCGTTTCTCAGCTCTCGCATTATTTTAGAGATGAAAACTGTAAAGCCTCAGGCATCCGACTCCTAGTCTCGCGATAGCCTAATCCATAGCTCTACAATCAATTCATCTAAGGATTTGTGGCTGATTACTATCGACTGGGGAGTCTGCTACCGACACAGCCGTATCTCTCGCCTGTAAAACCGGATATCCGGTCATATCGGTTTATCGTTCCCAAGCCTACTTCAGAGGTCAAAGTGGAGTCCATGCTTCGACGGGTCAGGGCTGTTTTGACAGCAAAAGGGGGACCTACACAATATTAGGCAGGTGGTCATAATGTTATGCCTGATCGGTGTATACAAAATGCTCATCCTCCCGTCATATAAATCAATAGAATGATCTTTTAAATTGTCCACAGTCTGTTTCCCTGTAGCTGTTTGTTGGGTGTCTTTCAGGGGATCCAAAGGTTCCATTGCTGTACCAGGTGGATCGTACAAGAGACGAGTACAAGAGAGTCCCCTGCAGCAACAGTTCACCATGCCTGTGGTCCCTCCTCCTGAAGACCCACTGGGCTCACTCTACAGTTGTTTGTCAATTAATTGATTTGTCAGCTAAATGAAAATTAATTGACTTTTTCCCCCACAGTTTAGTTTATTAAAATCTTAAATGCATACATGGATCAGTAATTCAGTTAAGTTTCAATGCCTCTTTCTGGACAGGTAAACACACATGGGTAAAATCAATCAGTCAGTTAAAGTCAGTTAAAATCAATCAATCAATCAATCAGTCAATAAATAAAGAGATAAATGAAATAAAAATAGAAATGAAACTAAATATATGACTATGGATAAAAAATGAAATAAAATAGATTCTAATAATGATACAGACAATCTAATTTAAAAAATGAAGTAATTAAAGATTAAACAAACAACTAAATAAAGTAAAAATACAATTTACAGTTTAAAAAATATCATAGGATGGTACAGTCCTTTTTTTTTTTAACAAACTAAACATTCTGGTGCCATTCACTGGCCACCATCCAGGAGCTTGTATTAGCTGCAATATCTGATCAGGATTCTTAAAGACTGTGCTGAACAGCTACTAGATGTATTCACCAAAGCTGCTCATGCACACAAGCTCTGTTTCAGCAATTTGGAGAACATCAACAGTAATCCCCATTCCTGAGAAAACCAGAGCTAAAGAAATGCAGGATTTTTGCCCCATTGCCCTCACTTCCATCCTCAGTAAACGTAAGGGGAGAGTCATATGCAACCATCTAACACTGTCACTCTGTGAACATCTAGACCCACTCCAGTTTGCATATAGGACCAAGAGAGGGGTGGAGGATGCCAGCCTAATACAATCAGTGACTGAACACCTGGATAAGCCAAAAACCTGTGCACAGGTTTTATTTCTGGACTTCTTCCTGCATTTAAGATGGTTAATATTGAAATTTTGCTACCTTGTCTTTTTAATCTGCATGTAGATTCAGCCATTATCTGCTGGATAAAACAGTTCCTATGTTACAGACTTATAGTAAATGACTTTATGTCCAACAGTCCTTCAGTGTTGTATTTTATCACCAATTTTATTTTCAGTATAAACAAATGAAATTATGTGCAATACAGAAAATCTGACACCAGTTACGTACGCAGATGACATGTCCTTAGTAGCATGCCTTACCAGTGTACAGTCTATGTTGTAGAACTCATAAAGTGGTTTGATGACAGTCATTCTTTACTGAATGTAACCATGATGAAAGAAATGTCTACCAGGTAACAAGAATAACCTGTCAAACCTTCTGTTTGAACCAGTTACAGTTCAGGGCCAAGAGGTGGAGCAAGTGAGCTTCTTGAAGTACCTGGGGACTGTGTTGGACCAGTCTCTTACCTTTACAGACCATGTGGAATGTATTTATGAAAAAGCTCAGCAAAGACTCTTCCTGCTGTGTAAACTAAGGAAATGTGATGTCAGCCAACGCACTTTAAAGAGAGTGTACCAATCCTAAAATTGAAGGTATACTCACTTTTTAATATTGTGTCCTGATTTTGGCACCTAAGTGCACCTAAGTGCCAAAAGCAAGACAAAGCTTTCCAAAGTAGTTAAACTGGTCAGATCAGTTACTGGCTGCAAACAAACCAAACTGTCCTGTCACCATGGCAGAGCAGTCCAACGCCTAAGTGGCAAAATTTTAGGTGACCACAGCCATCCTCTAAATCAGGGCAAAGGTACAGAGTCCCCTGTGTAAACAAAAACATCTACAGAAAATCATTTATTCCAGTCGCTATATAAAATATCTTACTCAGCAAAGACAGGTGCCTTTCGTAGTCAGCCTGCTACCTCAGCACACAGCACTTTACATCTATTTACTGTTTCTCCTGATCTCAACTGAGTCCATCAAGCACCTGCTGCTCTTTTTAATCTAGCTTCTGTTGTGCCTATATTTATGTTTTTAAATTTATTTTGTTTGGATGTGATATGTTGTGTTTTTAATGTACCTGCCTTTATTTGCACATTTTTTTCCATGTGCATGCAAATAGTAATAACAATAAAGTATTTTTCTATTCTGTTCTGTTCTATTTTGATTATATACCTTTATCTTAGGGGGAAATTTGCACCAAACACCAAAGCATTTACAGTATAGGGTATTGCACCAAGAGTGGACCTGATTCACTCACATTAAGTCTGTGATTAGACTTTTTTTTCCTTCTACAGTTTAAACCTGGGGAGAAAAATGTCTTCTTTTTTTTAATTAAATGACATCTTCATTAATGTAGTTTAAGTATTTCAAATGCACAAATAAATTACATCTTATTTCTTCTACCCAATGACAAAATACTCATAAGTAAATAAATCCATATTTTAATTACATTTAATTTAAATAATGCTCTTCTGTCTGCATTATACCACAGAATTGCATGTAAGTGATATAAATTCCTTCCATTACAACATTACAAACAGTGTTGTGATTGATAATGAGAAATTGTTTCATAACAGTTAAAATGATGTCACTGCATTTGTGTTATGTACATAGACTGTATATAGAAGTGGACGGAGCTTCCGGCTCTGAAAAATGAAGCCAATGCGGAAGTGCAGTAACGCTGTATTCTCACTGAAATCCAGCAGGGGGCGCGCGAGCTGGTTGCAAAAAGAAGCCCAGTCCCATTGACACCCGTTCTAAAATGCCGAACTTTACAGCTGAAATAAACATATTTATAGCCCGTGTCAAAAAACCATTTTGGTCTCTATCGCTAATATCCCCCACCATGTTCACTGAACCAGACTTGAATTTTCATATAAGTCATTCGTTGATTTTATATTAAGGCTTAAAGTTCTGTATAATTAGGGGCGTGGTTTCATGATTGACAGCGTAGTGCCCTATGGTAGTGCCACTCACTCGCTCCCATAGACTATACCGCCTATGCCTCGCCCACACAGTCTATGGTCCCGCCTATGGTCCCCGCCCTGCTCCACCGTCTCAACCAATCATATTCACATCCGGTTTCAAAACTGTCAAAATGGCGCTGGCCAAATCTGAAACTCGAGGCTTCAAAATGGGTGTTCAGAAACCAATGGGTGACGTCACGAAGGCTCCGTCCACTTCTATATACAGTCTATGGTTATGTATCCATTCAGAAAGACAGAAGACGTAAGTTTAGAAAGTTTAGAAGAACATTTTCAGCAAGGAGAAAGGGAAATGTAGGGAGGGGAGGGGTGGAGTGAGAAGGGGTGGGGGTAAGGAGGGAAGGTGGGGTTAGGTTAGGAGAGCAGTGGTAAAGATGGATTTATTTATCAAAACAGTGGGTAATACAAATACAATGTCAGACATACGTTGATGCGCTGTTCTGGGTTGATTGGCTCTCTGAAATTGCCTCTTCCAGTGTGGTTCCATCGTTGATGTCTTTAGCACCTATAATTGCACAAAGTGATCTGTTAGGCTTTTAATTTGGTGTCATTTAGAAAGCAGTTAATTTAACATAATGCCAACTTCAACATAATTTTCAAAATTGCTGTACACCTAAAAAATATTAAAATGAAAAGTAACTTGTACTTTCAGCAATGCTAATTTATTAGCCTATAGGCTACCTTTTTATTTTTACTTTTACTTGAGTAGGTTTCTCAAATATTAAAGTTTAATGACTCAAGTAACCTTAGTCATTTTTTTTGTAAGTACTTTTACTTGAGATTTTATCAGCTGTAGCGAGCTAGTTAAGCTAACATTCAACCAGCTCCATACAAAATGTGACTGTTTTGTCAGAAGGGTCTTAAAGGAGCAGTGTGTAACTTTTAGTGACATCTAGCAGTCAGAATGCAGATTGCAACCAAGGACTACTGTTTGATGTCCTGATGATGCCTCAGCTCAGGCATGGTGACCCACCTTTTGCTGGAGTACCAGGGGTATCATGGTGAGTACTTGTGGTAACTGTAGGAACATGCCGAAGGGGCCTGGGGATGACAACAGGAAGCGCCATCATGCAGCCTATAGGCATTTATTTTTCACCACATGGTTCTTTCGTGCAGGGAAACTGTCTTGTCATCCCCAGCTGCTATGTTTGGAGCATCAGGGACAAGTCCTCTGATCCCACTGGACATCTCACAGGTTTCATACCCAGCATCTGAGTCTCCTTCCAGGACTTCTGGAGTGTCAATACAGCACCACAAGCACTCACAAACCTGTGTGTACATCATCAGGGCATCAAAGAAAAGTTTTATTTGTTCTATATTTTATAGTTTATTTGAACACTAAAAGCTGTGAGGTTATGGAGGTTATCGTTGTGCTCCAGCTCTTTCATCCTGTGGTCCTCCCTGAGAAGCACACTGATTCAGCTCTTTGCTGTTGAGAGAAGCACGGTGAACTCCTGTCCGGATCATTCTGAATCAGCAGCTGCACTGTCGGTCACAGTGTCGGTCCTGTTAAAGACAGTGTCATGATACATTTAGTTAGAATATTATTTTATTGTTTTTATACAATGTGGTCAAAATAATATTTGACCAAGAGTATGACTTACAGGGCAGGTTAATATGCCACAATAAAGGCAAATAAATGTGTCACTTACCTAAACCTCTCCTGACTTGTGTCTGCACTTGAGCCATCTGGAGTCATGTGGTCCAAGGCTCTTCTTTTGTGGCATCCCAGATACTTTATGGTGTCTTTCAGCCAGTTGAGGAGAATGGACTGTCCTTTCACCTTTGCTGCCTTTATGAGAGGTACATGAGTATTCAACTATATTCCATGGAGGTGTTAGAGCATGCAGATTTTCATCACAAACAAAAACCTGATTATTTAATTGATTAGCAACCTTCATCCAGAGATGAGGAGTTAATTAGGCAATCGATTTCTGAGTTTTTTTCTTATTATTTTATTGTAATGAAAACTTACATACTGTTTGACAACAATGGTGAATGGTTAACTTACCCTGATGTAAGATGCAGTCACTTTATGACTATATCTTATATCATTATGATGAATGTACAGGGAAACAATAACACAATATATTAAAAAATAATAACCACAGCATGTTCTATACATGACACATGGAGATACTATAACAGTAAACATAAACTATTAATGAACTGACTTTTTGTTGATAATCAAACATGTTAGGACAGAACAGTTTTCATTGTGATGACTTGCCTGTCTGTCCCACTAGAGGCAGCACCTACCGTAGATGATGCTGGAGCAATGATGTGAAAAGGTTTTCCCTTCACAGTAGGTGATGATGCAGGACATGTCTCTTACCTGGAGAAACATCAAGAATAGTGCGATGTGACACAGTAACGTAATACACCCTGTTACATCCAGTATCACTTTCAGCGCGCCGAGCTGCGCCTGAGATGGACCTACTCTGGAGTGGGGCCAAAGCAAGCCTGACCCTCCTCCAAGTGGACTGTGTGACATCTCGCCGGCTACGGCCAACCGTGATGAGCCTCCTTTCTCCTCTTCGAACAAGCGAGCGTTGCAATACTCAGCTCGTGTGTGTGCAGGAGAACAGAGAGAAAGACCTTTAGTCAAGTCTCTTTATGTTCAGCTCTCTGTACGTTTGTAGCTTCTAACATAATCTTTTTGTTTTGAAATGTAGTTTCTCTCCTCTGTCAAAGTTTGTATGTTCAGGCAGCTACATGTAACAATATTCTTTAAATCAAATGAGAGCATGTAATTTGTAAGGCTCACTTGCAGCGAAGAACCTGCAGAGTCCTGCAGTAAGTGGCAGATACATGATTTATAAGGTGGTAGAAAACAATCAACATCTAACTAGCAGACAAATTGGTTTTTGTTTTTTTTTTTTCGTTTTTTGGTTATATTGTAATAATATAACAATGACAAAAACATAGTTAAGATAAATCAGCTTTCTGTACAAATCAGACAAAGCAAAGTTATGGCTTATAAGAGTAACACTGAAGTTGCCTTTCACATGGAGAGTAAAAGTAAAGATATGAGGGGTTATTCTCCAGGCTACTGACTTTGTGCTCTGCTGATATAATTCTCTTTTGATACCAGCATTAGCTGTCGTTTTTTATATCCTACAGGAGTGTTAACTATGAAGAGGTGGGCCAAAAGCATTTCATGGAGAAAATTAATGAAGAAATTAAGAGATCTTTTTTTGTGACAATATGCAAATAGGAAGGTTAATGTTTCAAAGCTTGAAATACACCTGTCAGTCCACATCTGCTAGGGTCAAAAATAATCATACCATATAGCCTAACTATATGAACATGTAAAGAGAGAAATAAGAAGGCTAAATATCTAATAAAAAAAAAACAATTATTGTCTGTTTACATCCTAATGATGTATCTTATCCCACATGTATTCTCATGCATTTCTGTATCTTCTTTTTGAGTTGGGAAGGCAAACACTTCTTTTAACCTCATGACCTGAAAAATATTTTAAAGTTACAATTAAAAAAAAAATCAAACACTCATTTGTATCCCATCATAATTTATTGTAATTTAATCATGTTTTTCATACTGCCATTTTGTTACACACCAAAATAAAGGCAAAGGTAATAAAAAGCAGTATAAATGATCCAGGCTGAGAGATAAGACAGTGTTCTTTCTAATGAGCTAAAACAAATAAAAAATTAGACTACGGTATTAATAATGATGATGATTAAATTTAATAACTATATAAGTGTTTTTCAAACCTTTTATACCACATACCACCACAGAAAGTTACCACTATTATGATTTTTGTTAAGATACAGTAGCGTAGGCCTACCCTATTCATCTACAGACAGACCGCAGATTTATTCTAAATAATAAGATTGCTTATTGTTGATTGCTCTCAGCCACATTGTCTTCACAGTAAGAGAGCAGCTTACTGCCATAACAGTTTAGTTCATAAGTAATCATGGATCACGTGTGCTACGTGCATGAACGTGACTACATATCAGGCTGACATTGAAACAAAAATATTACAGGAAAGAAATTTTCATTTCAGTGATTAGGGATGTAACAATGCATCGTGAGACAGTTAAAAATCGATACAAATGTTACGACTGAAATCGGCTGAGATGCAAAATAAATCGCAATGCCATTTTTAAAGAGCAGAGCGCGTAATCTAGTTTCATATACAACTGCGCGAGACCGGCCTGACCCGGAGAGAAAAAGGTACAGCATGTGTGATTCTGTGTGTGTAATAGTGCATAATTTTGCGCATTTCAAACTCAAGAAACACTTCCAAATCCTGTTTCCTACACCCACAGTAGTGTTAGCGGGATGGAGGAGTGAGAATGGGAGGAGGAGATGAAGATGATATATTGCACGCTCTCGCGCTTTCACTCCTCGAACCAGGAGATCTGTCTCCTCGCTTTGAAAATCTTTTCTCTTTGTTTCCTGGTAAATTCGCCGTCATGCTGCCATCACTTGCGCTCCTGGCGTACCTGCTACTTAAAGGTGATGAGAGCCGACTTTCTGGTCGGCTTATTGCATGTTCGGCCTAAACTCGCCGGTGAATTAATGAGGGCACTTGGGCACACCTGATAGGTGTATCCCACTGTGCACTGGTGGCGCAGGGGGCAGGACTGGGCAGGATACCCCTGCACCCCTGGCGCAAGACGGCAAAAGTGGATTTGGACACATCTTGAATAAATTAAACCCACTGTGCCTCGCGCTTTCCACTTGTGCTTTAGATCAGCGTAAGACAGGGCCCCCTGTGTTCAAAGATGAAGAGGGCGAGAGCATCACAGACAAGACTGAGGCTGCATGTAAATATTGCAAGAGGGTGATGACCTACACAAGTAGCACAACCAACATGATGCAGCATGTCACCTGGCAACACAGTGACAAGCTCAAAGAAACTGTTAAAAGGAGAATCCACACTGACAAGAAGAGCAGAGTTTGTTTGTTTGAAGAAATTTCATTTATTTGTATTATTCATTGAATTATATTGATATGGGATTTGTTTTAAAAATCCAACTTTTATGTTTTTTGTTATTTAAGATAAAATATCATTTCAGTCTCACTTTTAAGAAGAGGACATATGGGTTGTTTTGCACAGTTTATCTCAGAGATAAAAAAATTTTAAAAGGGATTCTCTTTAATTTGTGAAAGATAAGAGAAAATGTATGTTGTAGTTTTTATATATACATATATATATATATATATGTATATGTATATATTGCATAGTTTGTGTTTTGCAGCGACACTGTACCTCAGACATGTTGTGTTTTTTTTTCTTAGAAATAATTACAGGAATATTTTTCAGTCACAATTTGTCTGCAAGCTCATACTGTTAAAAAAAATTGTGAGAAAATTGTATCGTGAAGCCAGTATAAGAAATCGTATCGAATCGTGAGTTGAATATATTGTTACATCCCTATCAGCGATTTCATAGTTAGACAACTTAAATGTAGACGACTTAGACAGGATAATGCTGCAGGTGACAGTGTCAAACACCTTGAATAAGGTCAAGAAACACTGCCCCCATGGCATTACTCACATCCAAGGAGCATTTTACATTTTCAGTGAAGTAACAATTTTCAATTTCTACTGACTATTTTGGTCGAAAGCCAGATTGTTGCAGATGAAGGAAGAGATTGATAAAATATCTGAAAAAAAACAAAAAAAAAAAAACCCCATCATTTGCCGCGTGTGCTTCATTTTGCAGTGTCTATCAGCTCAGTCCACCACCTTGTCAGTTCCCCCCTAAGAATCAAGAAGGGAAACAGAAACATGGTTATAAATTCATATACTTTTTACTACTAAGACAGCAGCTCTGATACAGATTGTGTTTTATATTCACAGTTGATTGGTCCAACGGTGAGGTGATGAAGTTCGTCTGTGTCTGGAACAGAGCGATCTGACCTCCCTCTGCAAAACTGTGAGGTAAGAGGGGATAAAACTGATTAGAAATAGATACCCAGTGTTTGGCTTTAAAGCACTGATTAGTGATTCTTTGGAATAAGTGAAAGGATGAGTGTCTGACTCACTGGAACACAGTTTGTGCTCCTCTTGTCACACAGCCTTAGGGTGCAGTGAAGGAAGATGTATGGGTTGTCACCCTGGAGAGGGAGGAGCAGGGCAGAGAAACGAGCCGGTAGGACAGGCCGTTCTCAACCACTGACACACGTTGAGGGTCAAACAGTACAACTGGCAAAGATGAGTCATTAGGATCATTACACATCACCGTTCAGTTAACATTTTACATTCCTGTCTGTCAAAATTAGGAGAGAAGCCTACCCGTTATGAAGTAGATAGTATCGCATGAGGTCGTCAGGGTTTGAAGAGCGAGTGGTATAGCAGTCCTGCAGAACAACAGCAAAGCTAGGATCCCTGTCACCCACAAACACTCCTATGTGCACGGCTGAGCCAACAGGCAGGGTGACCGGGCCCAATGGGTAGCTGTATGCAAAAATTTGAGTCGCGGAAAAGTTGCATGTTGGCTGTGGTTTCGGGACCTGACCCCTGTAGGCCACGGCTGATAAAAAAGAATGTTAAGAAAGACCATTACATATCAATTCATCTCTCCAGTGATGTGCTTTCTATTAAGGGTGTTGTTATCAAGGACAAAAAAAGAAGACTCACAGCAGTTGTGGTCTGATTGCAGAGTTCAGGCTGGTGTTGGTTTCCAAGGGATAGGCACAGGAGAAAGGAATAATCTCAGGTAGAAGCAAGGAACCGTTACTTGTAGGGTAGAAGAACAAGCTGTTGGAGTAGATGGCATGGGTGTAGTTGGTCTGGAAGAAAATGAATGAATTTACGGCTAGTAAGCTATATAATCAAGTCATCTTGAGTTCAAGTACAAACCAGCATGTGACTAAGATTAGAGAAACCATCTTTTATCTGGAGAGGCTTGACTTATCCTTTGAGGATAACTCACCCTTATACCTACATTGCAGGTTGACTGCCAGTGAACCATCCCTCCAACCCACCTCCTTCATGTGTGGACTTTTATGCTTCTCCTGTCAACATTACAATGGCGACTAGACATCTCTGCCTAACAATAAATGTAAATAGGGTGCTTGCTCAGATGACCAGGATGCCCGTTTTTCTGGTGAGGACAGGCAGACGCAGGTAATGTCTAATAAACACATCAGCGATATTACATGTAACTGGAAAGATGCAATGGGATTCAAATTTGCCCACAGTTTGACACAGAGATGCAATGAGTCAGCGGCAGTTAAAGTTTCAGTTTGAGTTAAGCATTTGTGCTTATGCAGGGGCTTTATGAATCTGCTTTATAAATGTACAGAGACATGTGGGAAAAAGAGAGAGACTGGAGGGAAATAACAGAAAGAATCAGAGTTTCTGGTGAGTTTTGAGTTCAGTCTGTGGCTGAGCTGAACACAAACACAAAGGGCTCTATCTTTCACCTGGTGCCATGCAGCGCACAGCATAGCTGTCATTGCTATTTTCTGAGTGATGCTTTTGGTATTTTCTTGTGCAACGCCCACATTGTGTAGGTAGCAAATATACTCGCACCCATCTGTGCGCCATGGGTGTGTTGGTCTTAAAATGAGCTGTGGTCAGGCACAATGCTGGTGCATCACTATCTTGAGGCAGCAGAAAGGGATTGTGCCATTGACCAACAAAAACCTGGTCTAAATCCAATATTTGTTTACTATTTAAAGGATTTATTTGTCAGACAGTAATGCCTCTACATAGGTGGGTTCACAATGCACACACACTCCATTCTGGGGCACACCCCTTAAGTTAATTAGTGAATCCACGGGTCAATTTAACTTTTGATTTTTATCGGATGATTGCTGGTGGGTTAAATAGGATGACACTACTTGTGCATAAGAGAGACACTGTGCCATTTACGCACAGCAGGCGTGACTTCATTGATGTTTAAATCCGACAAGATTGTTTGGATCTAATGTTCTGTGTTCTTCTACAAATCCAAAAGGTCACACACACAATCAAAGTTAATAAAATAGAGGTGTTTCAGAGACCATGTTTTTAGATGGTTTAAAAAGAGCCCGTAGACACAGTTGGTTCTTCTGTTGCTAGCTAGCTTACAGCTAACATATGTCCACTTTGCACATTGGGGTGGTCAAATTTGATTGCTATCTATTAAATAAATAATGAGGTTAAAAATGTAGTTAATCTCACCGTTAGTATATTTCCACAGTAGCCAGCTTGACGTGGCACTTGGTACCACATGATGTTATCATGCACTCTGTATGTGGAGCAGTAAGGGGCTGCCAGGTGACCAGAGGATGCATTCAAACCAGATGACAGCAGGCTGCTCAAACGCACACCAACTTCAAGCTGATTACGGGTGCAAACAAGCAGGGAGTCCTGGAGTGGAGATTGGATGTCTAAATCAAAAAAGAAAAGAAAAAATGAGTTTGTATGAACTTCAAAACCTGTGTTGAAACCTAACCAGCTAAGATGCTAAAATGATTGTATGTATGTCTGTTACTTGACATTGCAAATAAAGTCTGCTCTGCTACCAATATTAATGAGAGGAAGTTATTTCATTCAACATAGCTGTACTTGCTCATTTAGTCCTTATAGTTCCCTATTATTGTGTAGTAGGAGATGTTCAGTCTAGATGATCTAGAGTTTAGAAACATATTGATTTCCCCAGTGCTTACTGTACAAATACACAGACCTTCACAGATGACACCAGCATCCTCCAGGTGAACACAGTTGTGGGAGCCAAATCCCCGATGTTGGCAGTCTGTAATCAATGACTCACTTCCTGAACAATGAACATCATCGAACCAGATTGGTCCACTGCCCTGTCCGAAATGTGCATATCGCGTTGCTGACAGAGCCCTCCCACAGCCCAGCTGTCGACAGACCACCTGGGCGTCATTCAGTCCCCAGTGGTCGTCACACACCGTCCCCCACTGACCGTTGTGGAAGATCTCCACTCTGCCAGAGCAGCTACTATCTGAGTTGACCAGCCTCAATGAAAAACTTGGTGGTGCTGGAGCAGGTATGGTGGTAGGAACAGCAGCTGTTGTGCCAATTTAAGTGAAAGCAAAAAATCTCTGTTAACCCACATGACAAGTAAAAGCTGCTCTACTACCAGTAATAATGAGAGGAAGCCGTATTGTCAGTATAGCTGTACTTGCTCATTTATCCTTATAGTTCCTTTTTACCTATGTTTGGAAACTCAAATTTTTCTGAACACAAATTAATACCTTTTTTGCATATTTATCTCATTGTGTTGAAGGAGATCTCCGATCTAGATGATTAACACATACCTTCACATATGACACCAGCATCTTCGTAATGTCCACAGTTGTGGGAGCCAAGTCCCCGATTTGGCAGTCTGCAATCACTAACTCATTTCCTGAACACTCAACATCATCAAACCAGATTGGTCCACTGCCCTGCCCGAAATGTGCATATTGCGTTGCTGACAGAGCCCTCCCACAGCCCAGCTGTCGACAGACCACCTGGGCGTCATTCAGTCCCCAGTGGTCGTCACACACCGTCCCCCACTGACCATTGTGGAAGATCTCCACTCTGCCAGAGCAGCTACTGTCAGAGTTGACCAGCCTCACTGACAAATCCGGTGGTGTTGGAACAGCTGTTGTCATGCCAATTTAAGTGAAAGAAAAAAATCTTTGTTAACCCACGCGGCATGTCAAGGCTGCTCTGCTACCAGTATTAGTGAGAGGAAGCTGTTTCATCAGTATAGCTGTACTTGGCCATTTAATCCTTGTAATTCCCCTTTAACTATGTTTGGATACACAAATTTTTCTTAACACAAATTAATGTTCTTTTGTTCATTTCTCTTTTTGTGTAGAAGGAGATGTTCAATCTACATATATAGAGTTAAGAAACATTAATTTCCCCATTGCTTATTGTATCAATACACGTACCTTCACAGATGACACCAGCATCTTCATGATGTCCACAGTTGTGGGAGCCAAGTCCCTGATGTTGGCAGTCTGCAATCACTAACTCATTTCCTGAACACTGAACATCATCAAACCAGATTGGTCCACTGCCCTGTCCAAAGTGTGCAGTTTGTGTTGCTGACAGAGCCCTCCCACAGCCCAGCTGTCGACAGACCACCTGGGCGTCATTCAGTCCCCAGAGGTCATCACACACCGTCCCCCACTGACCGTTGTGGAAGATCTCCACTCTGCCAGAGCAGCTACTGTCGGAGTTGACCAGCCTCACTGACAAATCCGGTGGTGCTGGAGCCGTTGTGGTCGTAGGAACAGCTGTTGTCGTGCCAATTTAAGTGAAAGGAAAAAATCTCTGTTAACCCACATGGCAAGTCAAGGCTGCTCTGCAGTCAGTATTAATGAGAGGAAGCTGTTTCATCAGTCTAGTTGTACTTGCTCATTTAATCCTTATAGTTCCAATTTAACTATATTTGCAAACACAAATTTTTCTTAACACAGATGAACGCCTTTGTCTATGTATATATACTGTATATCTTATTGTGTAGAAGGAGATGTTCAGTCTATGTGATCTAGAGTTTAGAAACATATTAATTTTCCCATTGCTTATTGTAACAATACACATACCTTCACAGATGACACCAGCATCTTCATGATGTCCACAATTGTGGGAGCCAAGTCCCCGATGTTGGCAGTCTGCAATGACTGGCTCATTACCTGAACACTGAACATCATCAAACCAGATTGGTCCACTGCCCTGTCCGAAGTGTGCAGTTTGTGTTGCTGACAGAGCCCTCCCACAGCCCAGCTGTCGACAGACCACCTGGGCGTCATTCAGTCCCCAGAGGTCATCACACACCGTCCCCCACTGACCGTTGTGGAAGATCTCCACTCTGCCAGAGCAGCTACTGTCAGAGTTGACCAGCCTCACTGACAAATCCGGTGGTGCTGGAGCCGTTGTGGTCGTAGGAACAGCTGTTGTCGTGCCAATTTAAGTGAAAGGAAAAAATCTCTGTTAACCCACATGGCAAGTCAAGGCTGCTCTGCAGTCAGTATTAATGAGAGGAAGCTGTTTCATCAGTCTAGTTGTACTTGCTCATTTAATCCTTATAGTTCCAATTTAACTATATTTGCAAACACAAATTTTTCTTAACACAGATGAACGCCTTTGTCGTATGTATATATACTGTATATCTTATTGTGTAGAAGAGATGTTCAGTCTATGTGATCTAGAGTTTAGAAACATATTAATTTTCCCATTGCTTATTGTATCAATACACATACCTTCACAGATGACACCAGCATCTTCATGATGTCCACAATTGTGGGAGCCAAGTCCCCGATGTTGGCAGTCTGCAATGACTGGCTCATTACCTGAACACTGAACATCATCAAACCAGATTGGTCCACTGCCCTGTCCGAAGTGTGCAGTTTGTGTTGCTGACAGAGCCCTCCCACAGCCCAGCTGTCGACAGACCACCTGGGCGTCATTCAGTCCCCAGAGGTCATCACACACCGTCCCCCACTGACCGTTGTGGAAGATCTCCACTCTGCCAGAGCAGCTACTGTCGAGTTGACCAGCCTCACTGACAAATCCGGTGGTGCTGGAGCCGTTGTGGTCGTAGGAACAGCTGTTGTCGTGCCAATTTAAGTGAAAGGAAAAAATCTCTGTTAACCCACATGGCAAGTCAAGGCTGCTCTGCAGTCAGTATTAATGAGAGGAAGCTGTTTCATCAGTCTAGTTGTACTTGCTCATTTAATCCTTATATTCCAATTTAACTATATTTGCAAACACAAATTTTTCTTAACACAGATGAAGCCTTTGTCGTATGTATATATACTGTATATCTTATTGTGTAGAAGGAGATGTTCAGTCTATGTGATCTAGAGTTTAGAAACATATTAATTTTCCCATTGCTTATTGTATCAATACACATACCTTCACAGATGACACCAGCATCTTCATGATGTCCACAATTGTGGGAGCCAAGTCCCCGATGTTGGCAGTCTGCAATGACTGGCTCATTACCTGAACACTGAACATCATCAAACCAGATTGGTCCACTGCCCTGTCCGAAGTGTGCAGTTTGTGTTGCTGACAGAGCCCTCCCACAGCCCAGCTGTCGACAGACCACCTGGGCGTCATTCAGTCCCCAGAGGTCATCACACACCGTCCCCCACTGACCGTTGTGGAAGATCTCCACTCTGCCAGAGCAGCTACTGTCAGAGTTGACCAGCCTCACTGACAAATCCGGTGGTGTCTGGAGCCGTTGTGGTCGTAGGAACAGGCTGTTGTCGTCAATTTAAGTGAAAGGAAAAAATCTTGTTAACCCACAAGGCAAGTCAAGGCTGCTCTGCTAGTCAGTATTAATGAGAGGAAGCTGTTTCATCAGTTAGCTTGTACTTGCTCATTTAATCCTTATAGTTCCAATTTAACTATATTTGCAAACACAAATTTTTCTTAACACAGATTAAGCTTTGTGTATGTTATTTACTGTATATTTTTTGTTTAGAAGGAGATGTTCAGTCTATGTGATCTAGGTTTAGAAACATATTAATTTTCCCATTGCTTATTGTATCAATACACATACCTTCACAGATGACACCAGCATCTTCATGATGTCCACATTGTGGGAGCCAAGTCCCCGATGTTGGCAGTCTGCAATGACTGGCTCATTACCTGAACACTGAACATCATCAAACCAGATGGTCCACTGCCCTGTCCGAAATGTGCAGTTTGTGTTGCTGACAGAGCCCTCCCACAGCCCAGCTGTCGACAGACCACCTGGGCGTCATTCAGTCCCCAGAGGTCATCACACACCGTCCCCCACTGACCGTTTGGAAGATCTCCACTCTGCCAGAGCAGCTACTGTCGGAGTTGACCAGCCTCACTGACAAATCCGGTGGTGTTGGAGCCGGTTGTGGTCGTAGGAACAGCAGTTTTCATTCCAATTTCAGTGAAAGGAAAAAATCTTGTTAACCCACAAGCAAGTCAAGGCTGCTCTACTACAGTATTAGTGAGAGGAAGCTGTTTCATCAGTTAGTTGTACTTGGTCATTTAATCCTTTAATTCCCCTTTGACTATGTTTGGATACACAAATTTTCTTAACACAAATTAATGCTTTTTTGTTTTCTTTATCTTTTGTTTAGAAGGAGATGTTCACTCTATATGATATAGCGTTTAAGAAACATATTAATTTTCCCATTGCTTATTGTATCAATACACGTACCTTCACAGATGACACCAGCATCTTCATGATGTCCACAGTTGTGGGAGCCAAGTCCCCGATGTTGGCAGTCTGCAATGACTAGCTCATTACCTGAACACTGAACATCATCAAACCAGATTGGTCCACTGCCCTGTCCAAGTGTGCAGTTTGTGTTGCTGACAGAGCCCTCCCACAGCCCAGCTGTCGACAGACCACCTGGGCGTCATTCAGTCCCCAGAGTCATCACACACCGTCCCCCACTGACTGTTGTGGAAGATCTCCACTCTGCCAGAGCAGCTACTGTCGGAGTTGACCAGCCTCACTGACAAATCCAGTGGTGTTGGAGCCGGTGTGGTCGTAGGAACAGCAGCTGTCATTCCAATTTAAGTGAAAGGAAAAAATCTTTGTTAACCCACAAAGCAAGTCAAGGCTGCTCTACTACCAGTATTAGTGAGGGGAAGCTGTTTCATCAGTATAGCTGTACTTGGTCATTTAATCCTTGTAATTCCCTTTGACTATGTTTGGATACACAAATTTGTCTTAACACAAATTAATGCCTTTTTTGTTCATTTATCTTTTTGCTTAGAAGCAGATGTTCAATCTACATATATAGCATTAAAAAACATATGCCTTTGTTGTATGTATATATACTGTATATCTTATTGTGTAGAAGGAGATGTTCAGTCTAGTGTGATTTAGAGTTTAGAAACATATTGATTTCCCCAGTGCTTACTGTACAAATACACAGACCTTCACAGATGACACCAGCATCCTCCAGGTGAATACAGTTGTGGGAGCCAAATCCCTGATGTTGGCAATCTGTAATCAACGACTCACTTCCTGAACAATGAACATCATCGAACCAGATTGGTCCACTGCCCTGCCCGAAATGTGCATATCGCGTTGCTGACAGAGCCCTCCCACAGCCCAGCTGTCGACAGACCACCTGGGCGTCATTCAGTCCCCAGAAGTCATCACACACCGTCCCCCACTGACCATTGTGGAAGATCTCCACTCTGCCAGAGCAACTACTGTCGGAGTTGACCAGCCTCACTGACAAATTGGGTGGTGGTGGGACAGAGTGTGGCCATGGGAACAGCAGCTGTTGGGTCAATTTAAGTAAAAGAAAAAATCTCGATTAACCCACATGGCAAATAAAGGCTGCTTTGCTATCAGTATGACTGAGAGGAAGCTATTTCATCAGTATAGCTGTGCTTGCTCATTTAATCCCCACAGTTCCCTTTTAACTATGTTTGCAATCACAAATTTGTCTCAACACAAATTAACACATTTTTTGTATATTTATCTCATTGTGGTGAAGCAGCTGTTCAGTCTACATGATACAGAGTTTGAAAATATATTGATTCCCCCAGTTCTTATTGTATCAACACACGTACCTTCACAGATGACACCAGCATCTTCATAATGTCCACAGTTGTGTGAGCCAAGTCCCCGATGTTGGCAGTCTGTAATCACTAACTCATTTCCTGAACACTGAACATCATCGAACCAGATTGGTCCACTGCCCTGTCCGAAATGTGCATATCGCATTGCTGACAGAGCCCTCCCACAGCCCAGCTGTCGACAGACAACCTGGGCATCATTCAGTCCCCAGCTGTCATCACACACTGTTCCCCACTGACCGTTGTAGAAGATCTCAACTCTGCCAGAGCAACTACTGTCCGAGTTGACCAGCCTCACTGGCAAATCTGGTGGTCTTTCTGAGGACGTAGGAACAGCAGCTGTTGTGTCAATTTAAGCGAAACAAAAAATCTCTGTTAACCCACACGGTAAGTAAAGGCTGCTCTGCTACCAGTATTAATGAGAGGAAGCTGTTTCATCAGTATAGTTGTACTTGCTCATCTAGTCCTTTTAGTTCCCTTTTAACTATGTTTGCAAACACAAATTTGTCTTATCACAAATCAACGCCTTTTTTGTCCATATAATTGTACAGAAGGAGATGTTCAGTCTATATGATCTAGAGTTTAGAAACATTGATTTCCCCAGTGCTTACTGTATGCACACACATACCTTCACAGATGACACCAGCATCCTCCAGGTGAACACAGTTGTGGGAGCCAAGTCCCCGATGTTGGCAGTCTGCAATCACTAACTCATTTCCTGAACACTGAACATCATCAAACCAGATTGGTCCACTGCCCACTCCGAAATGTGCATTTTGCGTTGCTGACAGTGCCCTCCCACAGCCCAGCTGTCGACAGACCACCTGGGCGTCATTCAGTCCCCAGAGGTCATCACACACCGTCCCCCACTGACCGTTGTGGAAGATCTCCACTCTGCCCAGAGCAGCTACTGTCAGAGTTGACAGCCTCACTGACAAATTCGGTGGTGTTGGAGTAGGTGTTGTTGTAGGAACAGCAGCTGTCATGCCAATTTAAAAGAAAGAAAAAATCTCTGTTAACCCACAAGGCAAGTAAAGGCTGGTCTGCTACCAGTAGTAATGAGAGGAAGCTGTTTCATCAGTATAGCTATACTTGCTCATTTAATCCTCATTAAGCCTTACTGAAGAACTCTGTGGTATTGAATCAGTTGAGCATATGGTGCCGTTAGAATATCATCAAAGTGAACAAAAGATGAGTCTCAGCGGCACCTGCCTTAGATATGTCCATTTCCTATCTGTTGGAGTTGCTAGTGACTGAATTTATGTGGGTTTTTTTTTACATATCTGATGCACATAAGCTACATCTGTTTTTAATGTCGAAGCTGACTCAGCCACTCTGAACTTATGGCTGTAATCCCTAAATTCCACGAAACATGTCTCTTGCTCCACTAGAGGAGACAAGAGTTTGGTCCATGATTACACCAACTTGACAAAGGAATTCAGAACCATACCCTCACCCCAAGCAAGGATTGTCTGACTACCTGTCACTGTTCCAGTTCCCCTGAAGTACACATCACTTCAAACATGTGAAATCTTTAATGAGAACAGGGCTGGATTATGTTCCAAAACGGATGTGTACACAGACAGCAGCAGACACGACAAGATTAAGTCCATGATTGCAGACCACCGCCCCCTCACACTCTCCCCCACTGACGTGTTTGCTGGCCCCAGTGGCATCCTTGTACCCATGCTCAGGACTTTTGCTGGGCTTTGGACTGATCAAATGCAGCACACACACCTAGATCTGTTTCAACAGGAGGTTAAGCGTGTCACCTGCTTCAAGTTTCTGGGTCTGCGTGTCTGTCTGTCACTGTCTGCATCATGAGACCATCCTTACCAACTTCATCACAGTATGGTGTGGCAACTGCTCTGCTGTGGAGTGGAAAGCCTGCAAAGTGTTGAACAAACTGCCTAACACATCACCAGTGCTCCACTACCACATTTTGTTATGACACACACACACACACACACAACAAACTAAGAGGAGTGTGGGCCTGGACCTTTCTCCATTTTCTACCCCCCACCCCCACTGCAATTGCTTGGACCTCACCTGTCATTGAACCTTCATTTTGACCTCGACCCATACATCTGTTTCGTGACTGCATTTTGCACGTGTGACGCTATCACACTGACAAAACCTGTTCAAAATCTGTTCACACCCCTCTTCCCTTTTCCACACCCCTCTTCCTTTGAAAGGAAGAGCGCCAAATACCAAGACCTTATGTATGACTGCAGGGGGAAAAGATGGCAGGCTTGGCTGTTCCCTGTAGAGGATTCCCTGCCCAGTCAGTGTGGAGAATGCTCACAGCCACTGGAATGACAGGGAAGGAGAGGAAGACGGCAGCTCGCAGGATGGGGGAGGCAGCAGAAAGAGCCTCTTGCTGGTTATGGAGCAGGAGAGAGCAGTTAAGCTGGATGCCAGGAGGAGGAGATGGGCAGTGACTTGACCACCACTGCTGACCCACCATCGGGAGGGTGTTGTGGTAAGGGTCGAAACACCCAATGAATGATGGATACCACCTGATGACATCAACTCCTCTTGGCCAAGGCTACATTCACTTAAGGTGAATGAAGGAGAAGCATTGTTAGATGTAGTTGCAATCTAAAACTCTGGGTAACCAGTGACTCCCAGGAAAGTCTGGGTGGCGACCGATGAAGCTCAGTGACGCTGGAAAGACAGATGACCTCCAGGAAAGACTGGCGTGGGTGTATGGGGTTAGCAACCTCCTGCACAGCACTCGCAAGAGGGCACCAACTCAAGCTACGTAAAGTAATACAGAGCAATACCCCCAGAGTCTACCCGGGGGGGGGGGGGGGGGAATGAGAGACTCAACAGTACAGACACAACGGTAAAAACAGCCAGGAATGACTTAGGACACAGAGACGGCTCACCCAAACAACATTAACTGGGGAGGCATTGGAATTAAAGTGTCATTGCAGAAAGACCTGCAAGAACAAAAAAGGGCTCAAGATACACCAAAGCCGAACCAACTGTGGAAAAGAGGGGCCACAGGTACAGCGCACAGCGGTAGCACCTGATGTGACGCAGGAGACCTTCAGGCAGGAAGCACCCCACAGCACTGGAGATCTCTCAGCACCTGTGTCACCTCAAGACCTCAGGAGGGACCCACCTGATGCCACCCCAGAGAGCCAACCCCATCCTGCGAGGGAGCAAATCAAATGGCCCAAGATGAGCGATAACAAGGAATGGTACCAACTAGACCAAGATCGCGACAAAATGCTAGAAGCCACACTAGCAGGGACAGCTGAGCAAAAAGTCAATACTCTCACAACAATAACCTACAACCTGGCAAGGGAGCATTTTGGAATGAGGAGAAGAAAGTCAACATCAAGTCTGCACACCAGCCAAGCAGAAGAGAAAGGGAAATCCATCGCTTGAAGGGAGAAATCAAGACGCTCACCAAGCAATTCTAAAGAGCCCCAGCTGATGAAAGGGAAGGTATCAAGGATCTGACGAGCCAACTCCGGGAAAGACTCTGCAGACTCCGAAGAGCAGAAAGCACCTGGAAAAAGAGGAAGGATAGGGAGAACAACAGATCACAGTTCACCAAAGACCCTTCCGATTCACCAGAACACTGCTGGGTGAAGCAAAATCTGGAAGGCTGACCAACCCCAGAGAAGATGTGGAGGCATTTGTGAGGGAGACCCACAATGACACCTCCAGAAATCAGGCCCTGGATGCCAACCCAAACATCAACAGCACAAAGACCCCGGAAAAAGAGCTCAGCATCAGTGAACCATCCTGGAAGGAAGTCCAAGAGGTGGTGAAGAAGGCCAGAACAGGATCTGCCCCCGGCCCAAGTGGTATACCCTACAAGGTATATAAGAAATGCCCAATGCTCCTTCGGAGGCTGTGGAAGCTATTCCAGAGATCTGGAGAAAGGGCACATTCCATCATGCCGGAAGAAGGCAGAGGGCCGCATCGTGCCAAAGGAAGAGAACTCCTCAACCACTGACCAATTCAGAACAATCTCACTGCCAAGTGTAGAAGGCAAAATCTTCTTTTCTGTGCTGGCCAAGAGGATGGCCTCATACATGACAGAGAATGGTTACATCAACACCGCTATCCAGAAAGGTGGAATCCCAGGCTTCTCTGGATGCCTGGAACACACTGGAGTTCTCAGTCAGATGATCGGGGAAACCAAAGATAGCAAAGGCAACCTGACTGTTGTCTGGCTGGATTTGACCAATGCCTACGATCAATCCCTACAGCCCTCATTCATGCAGCATTAGACCACTACCACATCCCTCAGCACATCAAGGGAATGATCACCAGCTACTTTGGCTGAGTCCAGTTACGATTCAAGACAGCCCATTTTACAATTCAGTGGCAAAGCCTTGAAAAGGGTATTGTGACTGGCTGCACAATCTCCCCCATCCTCTTCGTCATGGGAATGAACCTCCTAATAACAGCTGTGGAGAAAGAAGCCTGAGGTCCAAAAATGGAGTCAGGCATCTGACAACCCCCAATAAGAGGTTACATGGACGATCTTACCATAACGACCACAACTCATGTGGAGGCGAGGTGGGTGCTAACTGTTCTGGACCACATGGCAACGTAGGCTAGAATGAAGTTTAAGCCAAAGAAATCCAGACATATGGTGATCAGGAATGGGAAATTGACCAACAGGTTCAGGCTGCATGTTCAAGGGGAAGTGATTCCATCGATAGAGGAGAATCCAATCAAGTGCCTCGGAAAGTGGTTCAATGACTCACTTACTGACAGGAACAACATCGCCAGTACAGAAAGCAGACGGAGGAATGGCTGAGGAGAATCGAAAAATCAGGGCTCCCAGGGAAGTTTAAAGCATGGCTCTATCAAAACGGACTGTTGCCAAGACTCATGTGGCTATTGACTGTGTACGAAGTTCGATGACAAGTGTAGAAGGGGTGGAGAGGAAGATCAATACGTACCTCCGAAAGTGGTTGGGAATCCCTCCAAGCTTCACTGCAGTAGGCCTCTACATAAGATCAGGGCAGCTCCAACTTTCCTCTGTCATCCGTGGTTGAGGAATTCAAGGTTGCAAATGCAGAGTCGTAATGACATACAGAGACTCCCAGGACGAGCAAGTCAAACATGCAGGCGTCATCACTAGATCAGGACGCAAGTGGGCAGCTGACTCATCTGTTGCACAAGCCGAGAGCATGCTGAAGCTACTTGACATCATTGGAGTGCCATGCACAGGAAGACAGGGTCTTGGAACCTTCCATTTCCAACAGTGGAGGAAGGCAGGAACCAGTGATAGAAGAGCCATGATTCAGGAGGAGGTACGGAACCTGGAGGAGGAAGGACGAAGGGCAAAGGCAGTGGAGCTAGCTTCCCAAGGAGCCTGGACCAAATGGGACCTCCCCAAGAGGAAGATCATTGGACGGACCTATGGAGACTGGAGCCGTTCCGCATCTCCTTCCTGCTGAGATCAGTGTATGACACACTCCCAACCCCAGCAAACTTGTACAAGTGGGGCATGAGAGAGGACCCATTGTGCAAGCTTTGTGGGGAGAGGGGTACTATGGCACACATCTTGTCTGGGTGTAAAACAGCACTCACCCAAGGAAGGTACAGGTGGCGCCATGACAAGGTGCTCATGACACTCGCTGACACCTTAGAGCAGGAGAGAAGCAAGAAACGCCAACCACCACGGAAAACATCAATCCAGTTTGTAAGGGAGGGGGAAAAGCCACCAACCACAGCAACAACAAGAACCAGCCTGCTACAAAAGGCCCAATCATGGGAAATAAAGGTCAACCTGGGAGGAAGGCTGCAGTTTCCCCAGATTGTCCAGACAACCTGAGGCCGAATGTGGTACTGTGGTCTGAAGAGGCAAAAAAAAAAAAAGATCATCCTCATTGAACTTACAGTCCAATGGGAGGAGGGGTGTGAACAGGCCTTTGAAAGGAAGAGCGCCAAATACCAAGACCTTCTGTATGACTGCAGGGGGAAAGGATGGCAGGCTTGGCTGTTCCCTGTTGAGGTGGCTGTAGAGGATTCCCTGCCCAGTCGGTGTGGAGAATGCTCACAGCCATTGGAATGACAGGGAAGGAGAGGAAGACGGCAGCTTACAGGATGGGGGAGGCAGCAGAAAGAGCCTCTTGCTGGTTATGGAGCAGGAGAGAGGAGTTAAGCTGGAAGCCAGGAGGAGGAGATGGGCAGTAACTTGGCCACCACTGCTGACCCACCATCGGGAGGGTGTTGTGGTAAGGGTTGAAACACCCAATGAATGATGGATACCGCCTGATGACATCAACTCCTCTTGGCCAAGGCTACATTCACTTAAGGTGAATGAAGGAGAAGCATCGTTAGATGTAGTTGCAATCTAGACTGACAACAACAATTGGTAAATTGTCAAAACCATTTCTATGGTAGTTCCTGTTACACTTCAGGAGCACATTTTGTCATGATGACACACACACACTGACTCACAAGGTGAAGACAATACCAACCACATGCTGTCATGGCTGGTAAAAGTATTTTTAAAATTCTCCAGGATTGTGGACAGCAAAAACTGAAATGTGTAGAAACAATTACCTACACACATGACACTGGCATCCTCACTGTGAACACAACTGTGGGATCCAAAGCCTTTATGTGTACACTCTGTAATTGATGACTCGGTTCCTGAGCATTGTCCAACCAGACTGGTCTCTCACATTGGTCATCTCATCAAAAAATGAGGACAAAACAGTCTTGCAGGTTTCTGTCACTTTCTAGAACTGTGTCTTGAGACATGGGCAAGAGTTTTAAATAGTCTTTATATTTAGGCCATAATTTTAGCAGTAATTACAATACATAACATTAATAATTAACAAGTATTTGGTTTATGCTTTATTACGACTCTTTGTATTGTATTATGTTATTGTTTAAAAGGCCATCTTATTAACCACATAATGCAATGGTATGTTCCTTTTCTTATTTTGGGATGGTCCACTTTAGCCTACGATTATATCTATTCAGCCTGTTGAATAGTGCAGAGTGTCTAAGCTCTCAAGACGTTCTGTGCCTTAGGTTGTCCTTTTTTTTCCCCTTTTGGTGTGCATACATATGACAGAAGTAAGAAACTGTATAATGTAGAGAGATTAAATAATTAGTGTTGTAGTATTTTCTGTTGGGTTTTGCCACCTCATAAGAACGATTTCAAGTTAAGCCAGTTTCATCTCCTTATTGTGGCTTTCATTAACAAATGTGTTAGCAAATGCCCAATGTAGGCTGGGCGATAAAACGATAACGATATCTATCGCGATAGACACGTGATCAATATCAATAGAAAATATGTTCGATAGAACATTCAATAATTTCACTGAACTCCGTTAGAAAAAAACAGGAAGAAAACCCCAATCCTGAACCACAAAGCATTCTAGGGGATGTAGGCCGAGGACGGGCTTTAGCCTCTCGGTCTCTCTCGGCCCAGCTAAGCAAGGTTGGTGGCATGAACAAACTCACTACTCCTTGCTGGTAACCTAGCAACAACCTGTTGAGTGACATACACATTACCAGTTTCAAGTTTGGTTGCGCCATCGTGCCTTATGACTGCTTTAACAACAAGAACGGCGTGGAGTGAAAGGAGAAGCCAGTTTGGCAGTATTTTGGATATTTTAAGTCAGACCGATGTTGTCCGCAAACTATGCAAGGTCGTTGTCCCTACCAAGTCTGGCAATACGACGAATTTATTTTACCACCTCAGCCGCTCTCATCCGTTGGAGTACAGCAGTGTCAAACAGCCACAGCCATCGACATCTGCTGGTACAGGTGAAACACCACACAAGCGGCAACAGACCACCATGGAGAGGTACTTGGCAGCAGTGCCATATGACAAAACATCAAAATGTTACAAAGAAATAACGGAGGCAGTGCCATATCATTTAGCGAAGGACATGCTATGGCTTAGCACAGGTTTACACTAATTTCTTATTTACAAAATACTTTGCATATTTTATTTGTTTAAGCATTTATTTAATGTCTATATTTGCACATTGACACAAGTATTTAAATTCAACTTTTTTTCCTCCTGGTCCTTATTTCAAATAGTTAAAAAAAAAAAAAAAAAAAAAAATCAATAATTATCAATATCGACCGATATGAAACACTTACATCGTGATACATTTTTCAGCCATATCGCCCAGCCCTAGCCCAATGACAAGAAAGATGACATTTGTCTGGGTTTTGGTAACTCGTTAATTTATTATTTCTTGATCACTGTTGCTGTAATCCCACTGCAATGTCCCCACATGTACACACATCGACATCATGTTTACATGCTACCTGGGAGGCTACAGTTGACATTTCGACTAAAAACATGGTGTAAATGGTGTCTTTTGTGGTTAAATTTTAATGTCGCGGGACATTTTGTGTTTGTTTTGTGTTTTTTTTTTTTTTTTTTTACATTTTATCCATGGTCACCATTCACTGCCATTGCACTCGTTTTGGCTACGACCCTGTTTTCTGCTGAAACTTCAGGATTGTTTTGTGAACTGAAGATCTTCACCCATCCTCACATCGGCATAGGGGTGAGTACATATTGAGTGGATTATCATCTAGGAGTGGAATATTGCTTTAAGTCAGTATCATCCATAAATCCCTCATACTCACTATGAGTATGAAGCTTACATGTCAGCTTTTTCAATAGCTGTTTCGTCTAGCTTTCAGCGTGAGCCTCAGTATTATCAGCACAGCTGAATTTGCTGCATGCTAACGTTTAGTGAACTAGTTAGACTAGAATATTACAGCCTAATTATGGAGTTGCCACACTTCATTATTGACGTGAGTTTCAATTACAGCTCTCATTTAGCTGAGTAAATGCGCTTTACTTTGCTTTAACCTATAAATACACTTACTGTGGTTATTTCATTGTTACTGTCAGTCAGCATACATCAAATAGGGAATGTATCACAATGAAACTTGTCATTTTATACACTGTCACTGTTTTCATTTCAGGATTCTAGTTCTGAAGAGTATGCAGCAGCTCTACAAGATGAGGAGGGGGAGAGAGGAAGGGGCAGAGGTCAGGGTACCGCTACAGTGCATGCTGTCGGTTCACATCTGGCAACACACGGACGTCTGGGAGCCGGGAACCGGGTGGTGATACCAAGCTGCTTTGTTTGGTGGATCAGAGACAAATTCCCTGACCCCTTCGGCAACTGTGTTGGCTATAAGGAGGCACCCTTTAGGTGAAATCAAAAACCGTGTTCCTGTGTGACCTCATTACCTCAAAGAAAAAGTTAAAAAGTTACTGTATGTTGTGTGAAAATGTGTTCGGTGTTCCAGTGTCAGTTCATTATCTACAAAGAAAAACTACCTTTTATTTTTTCATTCAAGCTCTTTTATTTATAAAATTAAAATGCCCATTTATTTTTCAAAATTGTATCTTTTTACAAATTTTCCATACATATATTTATTTTTTTGTACAATAGAGGAATTCTCTTGCTCCCATTGTCTGTCATGTAGCTAAAGTCATTTCCTTTATGGAGAGAGAGAGAGAGAGAGAGAGAAACAAGAATTAGAACCTACACAAATGACAAGTGAACCAGTTAATGAAATTCATTATGTGACTATACATCAGCAGAAATCTGTGAAGTATAAGCATGTGCCATATTGGCAGAAAAGAGAAATCAGGCGGATGAAATTCAGTGAAATGAAATTAGTGGCATATAATCCACAGAAAAGGAGATTCAGCAGATCCATGCTGCATGGCTAAGTTACAGCTAGCTGACTCCATCAAGGATCTCATATTTTCGGTCCCGTTTGTTTTTCTGATTGTCAGCAGGACAATAACGAAAAAAAAACAAGCCAACTAACATATCCATTCAGATAGAAAGTCACATGTGAAATGATAACAAGTGATTATGCATGCAAGCTAATGTTAGCCATCTAGCTGTAACATAGCTACGCCGCACCGATCTGGTGTTGATTGCTTCGCAACATTAGCTGACAAGGTAATTTTCAAACAACAAACCAGCCAATTTTCCAGCAATTTAGCCCCAAGAGTCCGGATGAATTAACTGACTTTATCCATTCAAGGCAGTATATTGTTAAGTTAGAAACTTTGCAGTTCGTCTGCGCTAGCAAGAAAGCTAACCTGGCTAACCTGAGGTAACAAGATGACAAAAAGCACAATATCAAAATTATTTACAAACGCAACTATTTCACATGCTGTCTTGTAATGTTGTCTTACCTGTCCAACAGGAAGAAAGGCACATCTGTGTGGTTTGGAGCTTCAAAACAGAGCGAAGCTCCCTCCATGACTCCAATATACCACCGCTGTTCCTTCTACTTTTCACCTGACGTCAGTCCGTTCCTGTTTGGCTAGACGGGCTTCAGTGGATATTACCCTCTTCTCTTTGGGCATACAGGAAGTCTGTGTTCCAGTCTGTGTTGTGAAGGTTGTCGGTCGCTTGCTACTGGACTCCATTTCTGTGTTATTGTGACGCTCTGTTCTGCTGTATAGAGCTAGCTGAATGGGGGCACTTGGGAGCGAGCTCACATGTCATTCGTGTCACGCTGGCGCAATTTTTCTGGGAAACCGCGACCCGAGGCACTTTACAATATAGCTGGCTAGAGCAGGGCTCTCAAGTTTTGAATGCAGGCAAGAGTGACGTTCAAAGCTTTTCTTTCCTTTTTTTTGATTGTCAGGTAAGTGACAGGCTCGACTCCATAGCAGATGTGCTTGATTCCTCCCGGTTCCATAGCAACGGCGCACCAGAGAAATTTAACGGTATTTTTTTTCAGTGTGAGAAATACAATGTGTGGCGGGAGTGCGTGACAAAAGACCGAAAAGCGTGACTGTCACGCTCAATGCGTGAGACTTGAGAGCCCTGCTAGAGGCTGATAGAGGCAACCGAATTGCATTATATTTTTTTATTTTGTCACAAGTACTGAAACATTTGCCATTGCTATTGATATCTATATCAATGCTCTGTGCACTTTCAGATCCTACAATTTTGGTGCTTGCTGTTTTGATTGACTTTGAGCTCCAAAAAGCTTTTGCTTCTTTATGAAGGTGGACTTTTTCGTTTACAAATTTACAAATAACGCAGTTTTTTCATAATGTTTCTCAGAAGACTCAGAACAGAGTGCAGTGTTATTCTCACCAGAACAAGTTGCCTTTGGTTTTTAAAGAATTATTACATTTTTTAAATTTTGACTTAACTTTATTTTTATAAATTTTCATTTGCTCCTCCAATTTAATTGCAAGAAACTTTAAAAACATCACAACATGGATCACAATTTTGAGGAAAAGCTGGAATGTAATCACACATTTTAGGCTGCAATCTCAAAAGCTGCATTTTACAGCTGCGTTATTTCCTGCTTTGCCTCAGGATTGTTGGGGGCACTTTGGTGGGGCATAAAACCCAATGCCCCTCTATAGATGGCACCTATGTACTGTATATAATATATAGCTTTAAGCAACGAAGATTTTTTTTTTAGCTTAATGTGTAAGCTAGTGGGGAAGTATATCAGAAACTTTACCTTTCCATCCTGTTAAAATCTGCATTAGCAGGAGCAACAGCATACCCCACGTCATCTTATGTATGGGCCAAATCCAAGACATATGACACAAACTTGCTGAAAAGACATCAAAGCAGTGTATGCGTAAATATAAATCCACGAAATTAGCAATTATGCTACCATTCACAAACATTAACAGCAAAAAATAGATTATATTACATTAAAAGATGGTTGATTTCCATGAATATCATAAAATGTATTGTATTATACCACCATTGCCCCCATTATGATTATCAGCATTTTTTACTTACCTTTGTGAGACAGGTAATTGTCCTCACTGGAGACGAGAGGTCCTGTGAGCTACACGCCTGTACTGCCTCCGTCAGTCCACCGGGTATTTTATAGGAGTCGGGGCAGTGGCAAATCAGGTGGCAACAACGACACTTGCAATCAAAATCATCATGTGTTCCCAAGTGTTAGCCAAGTATGGTCTAAAGGAAGGTGAATGTTAAATATAGCCAGCCAACTGTAACAAGCTGGGTGAGGTTCAACTGCAAATAATTGGGAAAACACCTAACTTTCTACGGTTCAGTGTTCTGATATTAAATAACAAACATAACAAACATAATGCCAAATTTTCCTTTTCCTCTCAAATTAATCAGATATGCATTTTGTCCTGACTTTATATTTTCCACAAGGTTGCAATAAATGGAAGATCCTCTTTTTTTCAATACAATGTTTATTAGCTTTTTTGTTCATTTTGAAAAGAGCAACAGAACAATTATTCACAAAAAAATCTTTCTCCCAGCATCAGTAACACAACAATCTTGGTAAAAGAAAAGGGGGGGGGGCATATATACACATAACATTACAGGGAAACTTTCTAAACTTTAGCACATATTCAGTCACAAAAGCTCCTTGTCCCAAGTGGCAGGAGGTCTAAGTGTGTAACAGGTAAAAAATATATATTCATAATATTCATATGGATTCATGGGTACAGACATGGTTAAAAATGAACTAACTGTGGCTGGGCAGCAAGTGAGAACAAAAATATAACAAATACATTACAATCATATGTTTTTCCCCTGTAGAAATCAGAATTCAAAATTATTGTGCAGTATTTTTAATTTCTAATTTATTTCTGCTAATACAGTAATAAGGGTCAGGTTGAGGGTCTTATTCACGGTTATGGACAGGTGCGGATTGGACTAGGAAATAATGTCGACCATGGGTTCTCAGCTTTGTGGGTGAGAGTGGGGCAGGTATGCAAAACTAGACCCAGGAAAGGAATCTGCCTTAACCTGCAAAAAGATTTTAATGCTGTATCCAGTCTAAATAATTATAAACCGGTGGTCCATGAACGTTGTTTGGGGGGTGGCAGTAGCTCAGTCTGTAAGGACTTGGCTTCGGAACCGGAGGGTTGCTAGTTCAAGTCCCACACAGACCAAAGTATGGAGTGTGGAGTGGTAGCTGGAGAGGTGCCAGTTCTCCTCATGGGCTCTGCGAGGTGCCCCTGAGCAAGGCACCGAACCCCCAACTGCTCGGGGCGCCTGACTATATGTCTATAGTTCCTGTTTGTGCATGTGTACATTTCGGGCTTGTGTATGTATGTACAAGAAATTACAACAGAGTGAAAAGCATGTAATTTCCCCTTTGGGATTAATAAAGCATGACTTCTTCTTCTTTTTATACAAAAGACCACCTGCAGGGACCAGGTAACCAGACCAGGGTTAGGGGCAGGGGAGGCAGTGGGACAGCAGGGGAATACATCCCCACGACTACCAGGGTCAGCTTTGGTGGGCTATATTTTCAAAAACTGGGTTTCTCAAATGATGAAAAATTTATCACTGGAAAAGGCGGAAAAGGGGGGTCTTCCGGTAGAAAATCTGGACAAAAGGCTACATGGTCCTGGTTCACACACTACAATACACATACAATCCATCAGGAGCCAGGTCTGGAGAGGGAAGGCCGGAAGTCACAGGGCCCCTTGCAAGAACTCCAAGTGGCAGCCAGGAGTGGGTACATGGTGCAAAGAGCTTTAACCTCCCCATCCTTAAGGTAGGCTTTCCAAGCCTCAGGCATCCCTCCTGTGGCTCAAGGTCCAATCAAAACATGTGAAACTTTATTCTGTAAAGTAACATATTTGATACAAATTACAACTAAGTTTAATGGAGTAAACATTCTAATAAAATAGAAACACTCAAGTAAAGTGCAACAATATGCAAATATGTTTCATTTTGAAAGTTTGACTGCTGGACATAAGATGTCTCTCCTGTTCACAAAAGTCTGTCTTAGCGTATGCGTACTGGAGGTTTCACGTTTCAGCAACACCTTTCTTGGTGTTTCAAGAATTCTGAATCACAGAGGTCCTTCAGCATACAGTCATCAATGTGCACAAAAAAAAGTACGCTGATCGGTCCAGTAGTATTTGAGATTAGCTCCGGACAAGATGCAGGTCACGTGATCACGCATGCACGCACCCATGCACAGAAACAATAACATGATCCTCTCCAGGTGGGGAGAACAAATTAAACTCCTGTAGCAACTTCATATTTGTTCTTTGTTGTGGGTGTGACTGCAAAATTTGTTGCAGTGGGGAATTCCAGTAATGGGTGCATCTGATCTGATTACATGTCATGGAATTTATGTGGCAGTGATGAAGTTCTGTTGTTCTGCGAAACTCCAATGTATTTCTGAGAGGGGAGGAGCTCAGTTTGGTGTCAGAGTTTAAGTACCTCGGAGTCACTCTAGACCCTACCCTATCCTACGAAAAACATGTGAAAAAAGTAATCAGAACAATTAATTTCAATCTGAGCAATTTCAGGCAAATAAGATCATTTTTAACTGAAGAAGCAGCAAAAATATTCATGCACTCTATGATATTCTCACATATCGAGTATTGCCTCACAAGTTGGTCTTTAACGGGAAAAACCATACTTAAACCAATTGAATCTCTTTATAAATAAACCTTGAAAACTTTCGACAAAAAATCATTCTCTTATCATCACTGTGACATCCTTACACGTCATAATCTATTGAGCTTTGACAGTCTTATCACGCTTAAACTTGCATGTTGTATGTATAAGATTGTGAACGGATTGGCACCTCCACCCCTGAGTCAGTTTTTTGAACGTAAATCCACCAATGGTACCAACACTAGAGCAACCACAAGAGGAGACTGCGCAATTCCATTTAGGCGCACCTCCTTCTCACAGTCTGCTATATCAGTCAGAGGCAGCAAAATCTGGAATGGCCTGCCAACTTCCATAAGGGACTGCTCCTCCTTTCTTATATTTAAAAGGCATTTAAAAGACTGGCTCAAGTCTAACCAGACCTGTAATCATTGTTAACTGAATGTACTTAGCTCCCCATGCTGCTGAGCATGTTCCTTCACGGACATGCGCAGTGACATGGGTAAACCATAAGGAGCACTGCAACACTTTACAAGGTACTACCTCTTCTCAAGTCATTTTAGCACTGCAGCACTTTAGATATGTACTACTTCTTTTTAACTCATCTTGCATAACTCCCAACAAGAACCTGTGTTCCGGTCTCTGCATTGTTGCACCTCCATTCCATTTACTCACATCTGACAGCTAACCCTAACTCCAACAATTTCTATGAGCAGAGCACTGCAGCACTCTCCATGAGCACTGTTGCACTTTATGTCTTTGGTTTCATTGTGTCTCTCATTCCATCTTAGCACAACTCCAACAAGAAACCCTGCTCTGGTCTTTGCATTGCTGCACTTTCATCTTAATAACTCATCCCTGACAGTTCATCCTGCCAATTGTATTTAATTGCACCGCACATAATGGTTTTGTCGTGTATAACTGTCCATCTGTTGTATTTGTCTCGGTAGTATTGTATTGATTGTCTCTCTTTTAGTGTCATATTGATATGGTGTGTTCTTACTTCAAATTTTATCTCTCCTATGTCCCTGTTTTTGTTTTGTTTTTTGTTCTTTTGTTATCGTTTGTTTTGTTTTGTTTTGTTTTGTTTTTTGTTTTTTGTTTTTTTTTTTGTTTTTTGTTTTCTTTTCTTAATGTGTTATGACCCTTGTGTGTCTTGATGGCTTTTGACACCATGCCGGAGGACTACGGTTGGAAACTAGCCTTTGGCTAACACTGGCACATTTACAGAAATGTATAATGAATGTGCACTGTCCTCTTTAAATAAATAAAAAAATAAATAAATAAATAAAAAAAGTTTTGGATAATATTGCATAAGGACGGTGATAACCTTTGAGATTGTTGCAACATGCCACAAAGACTTTGGTCTGATCTGGACCTTTTGTTTGCATCGGAAGCCCTCACTGGAAGTGTTCACAATTTGTGTTTAGCGCAAGAATAAAATAAAAATGTAGAATAAAAGCAGTTGTTGATGACAAAATAGGATGAGCTATCTTTGAGGTCATTTTAAAGGTCCAGTGTGTGAATTCCCCCTTTTGTATGTACTTGTTTTTTATTTCACTAATTTTCACTTCCTACATCATGTCTTGTCCCTGACATGATATGGAGACTGTCTTGTTGCCATGCACCAACCTGGGCCCCATTTCCCAGAGTCTCCATAGCTAAGGTATACCTTCTGAAAGGTATACCTTTAGAAGAGCGGTCCAAACCACTCATAAGCTGTCTCTTAGTGATGCGCTCCGTTCATCCTGTAACAGTTTTAGCTTTATTAGGCCAACATTATGCTTTTCAAATGGACAGTTGCAGTTTAGGTCACATTTAGGCCACTTGCGCAAATTAAAATTAACTTCATGAAAATTAATAAAGAAAACAACATATCTGTGCAGAACACATCATAAGAATGTTGTCATTTAATCGCTCTATTCTTATCATGATGTCAGCCTAATAAAATATGGGACCTCTCCATAATACTAATCCAATTTGTGAAAAATTGTGGATTTTTTTTATGTCATGGAGATAACTTACAATAGAGCTTTTCTAACTGTCTGGTTAGCCTGTACCCCAGACTGACCCTGAGAGATGAACACTGGTACATACGCATGCATGTATATTCACACACACACACACACAGAGAGAGAGAGAGAGCAATTAAACGTGGATTTGCTGCTACAGGTGCTTATTGTGTGACGACAACAAATTTGTATCAGACCTTTTGTTTTTTTAAGATTATTTTTGGGGCTTTTGCCTTTATTCACAGAACAGTTGAAGATATGACAGGAAAGGGGGTAGAGAGAGAGGAGAGGGATGACATGCAGCCAATGAGCCGCAAGCGGGAGTCAAACCGGCGGCCGCTGCAGAGGACTAACAGCCTCAGCACATGGGGTGCATGCTCTACCAACTCAGCTATAGGGGTGCCCCTGGAATTTTGTTTGTATGAGAACAAAATCATTCACCCATTTAGCTGTATCATTTATCCTGGCCTTTCAAGAAGTCTCAGACTGTGGCTTATACGTCCTGATTCATACTCTGTTTTATATTTTGTAGACTATGGGCTGTGTATGTATTGGAACCATCACAAGGTCTTGTCTGGCCTCTTAAATAGATTAGCAGATGATCTTTAGTAGCCATAGCTTCCTTTGTTGTTATATTAGATTGTGGTAAAACAATTATGGCAACACTTGTTATGTTAAAACGTCATTTATGAGCCTTTACTAGCGATCAATCAATGCGCGCACTCTGGCAAAAGACAGCTTACAGTTTATGATATACCTTAGCAGCTCTTCCTTAAGGGCACCTGCTAAGGGACAGTCTGGGAAACACTCGTAGGAAAAGAAGTTCCTTTGCTAAGGTTACCCTAGAAACCTTTGTAGAATGCTAGGGTATATCAAACCTGGGAAACGTGGCCCTGTTCTTTAAAAAACAAATAAAAAGTTAACAAAGTCCCTTATTCTTGTTGTATTCAAATACAAATGGTTGACCTCCACATACATGGAACTTCAGAAACGTAAATCCATGAAAATACAAAAATACTTACACACATATTAAATGTAAAGTATTTATATATTTGATGCATATTGTGGTTTAAGCTGCGTATAAAGTGTCAGACTGTAGGCTCAAAATGGTTAAGTGTTAAAGTAATCAATGCAAAAAAATGTCCCCTGTGACTGTTATACTATTATATATTAAATCATTAGATTATTATTACTCATGCACAGTGATGAACAGTAACAAAGTACATTTTGATTACTTGAGTATTTGTTCTTTTGTAAACTTCAGACTTTGACTCCACTAAATTTCTAGGAAGGTTGTCATTACTCGTTACTTGTAGTCTAAGCAGAGCCTTGAAGTCAGCTGTTGCTGTTTTTTCTTTTCTAAAATGTAATTGGCCACCCGCTGTGTTCCTCACAGAAGGAAACCAATCACAGTGCCTGCTCTCAACTGGGATTAATATAAAAGCAGAAATACGTCATACATCATAATATCTCTGCCTTCATGAACTCACCTGACAAAGCACAATGAGGTACGTTAACAAACATTTGTTTCGCTCCAGATAAACATTTTAAATGAAGTTGTCTGAGGTTAAGGTTATAATTTGAGCAAAATATTTGTCACTTCACTTCTCAGTTCTACCCCCTTCAGGCCCTTTCCATGTCCTGAGTGAATACATTGACTATATCTAGCGAAAATGTCGAGTTACTGACAAATCCTGTCAGAAATATTATATATTTAAGTAAGGGAAGGAAAGGTTCTGTGGCATTTGATATTAGAAAATGCACTTTGTAATTTGTACTTTTGAATATTTAAGTATTTTTAAAAGCAAGTTTTGACTGAGCAACTTTCACTTGTAGTTGAGTAATATTTGACCAGGAGTATCTATACTTTGACTCAAGTACTGGTTGAGTACTTTGTCCACCTCTGCTCATGCATTAAAAACAGGATTTTCCTGTCATAATGACAGAGTAATTCACCATAGAAATCCACTGATGATATTTTACTTATTTTCATTTCCTGCATCATGGCTTGGCATTTAACTCAGGGCTTAAAACATCACTGTTTACTGCAGCTTACCGGTGAAGTAGATACATAACTTCTTTTAAGATAATCTGTAGCTGTCGCTTTTGTTCTTCTGTTGTTTTTTTTAAATTCAATTTCTGTTTTGTTTCAACCATTTTTTGGCTTCATTTTAGCTTCTGTTTTTCTCATCTCAAATGTTCTTTCAATGTTTTATTTCGATGTATTTCTGTGCTCTTGGAAAGCACCTTGAATTGTCTTGTGTCTGAATGGTGCTATATAAATAAACTTGCCTTGCCTTGCCTAGTAATCACATGATATTTTACTTATTTTCATTTCCTGCATCATGGCTTGTCCCTGACATGATATGAAGACTTCCTTGTCATGTACCAACCCTTTCTTTAAAAAACCAATAAAAATGTATACTGAATGAATTACAATTCATGACTCTTGTTATAAAATATAAAAACCTGACCTCCACAGAGACTCTACCGATCATTTCAGCTGTAGGCCTTTGTTTTGTATGCAGAAATCTTCATAAACATAAATAACTAAAGCTGTTTCATACATAATAAAAAACACAATATTTCCCTCTGAACACAAATATAAAATAGCATGAGAAGAAAGTACTCAGGAACAAGTACCTCAAATTTCTACTTAAGTACAGAACTTGAGTAAATGTTAGATACATAACACCACTACATACCAGTCATCCACTATTACTATCTGACACACTGATGGCTGAATGGCACTTCCTGGAAAAACAATGGTGTGAACAAATGTTCTGTGTTGGAAATAAAAATAAAAAATTTCCTGCATCATAACTTTTCCTGAAACCAGATAGAAGAAAAACAAAGCTGACCTACAGCAGAGAGGGAGGGATAAAGCGTGTGAATATAAAACTAACTTTGATATAAAAACTTTTTATGATCATTATTTCCCTCTGAATAGAAATATAAAATAGCATGAGAAGAAAATACTCAAGAACAAGTACCTTAAATCTGCACTTAAAGAATAACTTCTGTATTTTTCAGCCTGGGCCCTATTTCCCCATAGGTGTGTGTGTATGATTGATAGGTACAACTCCTTTTAAAATTGGCTCAGTATTGAGGGAGGCGGATGCAGCCGGCAGCCACGAAAGGAGTTATAACGATATGAGGGCAAATATCGAAGCTTGTTAAGCGCAGTTTCAGGAGCAGGAAAACACACCAATCACAGCCCTCCAGTCTCATATATAAGCATTCCTAACCCTCCCCCTCAGGCTCTAGCTCCTGCATTCGACTTCGAATCAGAGACGCAACCACAGAGAAACCGAAACTCGAAACAAAAAACTCACCGAGATAATGGATCTATTGTCCTTATCTCCCTCCGACGAAGACTTCTTCGGAGACCACCAATACCACCGACACGGAGGTCCGCTGGAGCCACAAAGACCACCTGACGAGGCCGTAACATCTCCCGTGATCTCCGTGCCCGAGACCCCTTCATCCGTGCTCCGAGCTCGGCAGAGGAAGAAGGGGTCCTCAGCAAGCTCCGTGTCATCCACGATCCACATCCCTCCTGGTTCCTCCCTCCTCGATCTGCAGAACTATAACTCCTCCGAAGACTCCTCCACACCTCCGGCACACCACCTCCACCAGCCAAAAGAGGTCGAGGCAGGCCTGCTTCGAGGGGGTTTTCCAGCAGGCACCGCGGTCATTCTTCCCCATCACCTGCGAGGACGACGGCCGCCCGCCGCCATCAGGATCCCGGCGTCTCCACTCGCAGCCGGTCGCGGCGTCACCTCGCTCCGGCGAATTCCCCCACCAGCCAACCCTCCTCCAGGATCTCCGACTGGACGGTAGCCGCCCTCCGGAAGGCACTGAAGGACAGGCGAGTACAATTTCACCGTTCTGATAATAAAGTTAAACTTTTCAATAAACTCACGAGTGTCTGTTACCCTAGCCCGGCTGCCCGCTCCGGTGCACTTCCGCATGACGTCACGACGCACGGCGTCACGACGCACGACGCATCCAGCCGTACCCAGACGGCCCACCGGAACCGGAAGAGGGCTTCCACACGCCAAAATAAAAGCCCTCCTCTAACCTCTCTTTCCCACAGGCACCGAGACAGTGTACCTGCTGTCTCCAAGCATAATAACCCGCAGCCAAACCCTCAGTCCGTGTTTTCTGGGGTGCATGATGCAGCTGCCTACAATTATCTCCAGCAGGTTTCCCAAGCAGCCAGCTTAGGGGAATCTGGCACCGGGATGCCAGGTCCCCCGGCCTCTTCCTCTTACCCTGTCCAACCGTCTACTCCAACTGCTTTCTCTTTTTTCCCAGTCTCACCTTTTCTCTGCAGCAGTTCCACACGGCACCGGGATGCCCGATAACTCTGCCTTTCCGCCTAACCTAATTTCCCCCGCCAGGGCGCCTGGTACCGGGTTACCACGCCCCGTAGCCCCTCCCCCGTACTCGCCCCAACCTTTCGTTCCAGTTGAGGCTACTGGCACCGGGATGCCAGCTCAACAGACACACCTCACATCTTCGTCCCAGCGTATACAAACAGCAGATCCACGTGGCACCGGGATGCCTGAAATCTCTGCTGGCCAAAACCAACCACTTTACGGGGTATCAGGCACCGGGATGCCCGCACCCCCCGCAGCTCCTCCACTAGCACACTGGCCATCCGCCTTGGCCGGAGCCTACGGCACCGGGCTGCCAGGGCCCCAGGCTGCTCACTTCCACTCACAGCATCTTCCACCACATGTCGTCCCTAACACTGAATTGCATGTCCGTCCCACACTACCACTCTCCCAACCGTCCCTTCAGGCTAACGCTAACTTCACTCTATCCACAGCTACGCCGGCGGTGCGTCACCCCACTTCTCTCGTTTCCCGTCCCTCTCCTGTTCCCACCAACATCCGCAAGCAGATACTAGACGGTAATTACATTGATTTAGCTCTTCTACTCCTTCCTTCCCTCCACCAACCTCCCGTGGACAGGGATTTCGATGACACAGACAGGTGCCCCATTTCAGGAAGCAGACAACCCCCCGCTCCAGGGTTCTTAATCCCACTGAGTTTGCTTATGCCTTTTCCCTCTATAGGGATGTCCTTTGTTCCCAGTTCCCTGCCCGTCGTCAGGAACTGGACGACTACATGTCCATCATACTCAACTTGGCACTCCGTTTCAGTGGTCCCGGCTTCTACCAATATCACATACATTTCGCTTCTGAAGCCGCAGCTCGCTTGCACCAGTTTAATGAGGGCACCTACTGGGGCACCCTCGACACCGAGACTTATTGTCGCATCTTTGCTGCGCGTCCTGCCCAACTTTGCACCTTGTGTGGCGCACCTTCCCATCCAGCATCTTCATGCTCCGTCCCCATGAAGTCCACCCAACCACGCACCTCCTACAGAACCCCGGCCCCCCCCCCCTTGCCCTCCCCCGTGGCATCGACCGCCCCTCCAGCCACTCTGGTGCCCAAACCAGCTCCCTCTGGCTCCAATTTTTCCCCCAACCCCAGCGGCGTGGATAAAAGGGGACGGCCCATCTTGCACCAAGGTGGCCGTACCATCTGCAACAACTTCAATGACACGGGCTGCCAGATGTCCCAATGCCGCTACCTCCACGTCTGCTCCTTCTGCAGCGGCGGCCACGCCCGACCTGCATGCCCACATAACCCTACGTCCCAGAAGTTAGGTAAGCACCCCTCTACTCCTGTCAATGTTTCTGCACTAAGGGCCGCACTCCGTAACCACCCCGATCCGACCTTTGTAGAGTTCCTCACCACCGGCTTCACAGAGGGCTTCCACCCCGGCATCGCAGTGGAGCCATCCGTCTCGTTCACCTGTAAGAACTTACGGTCAGCCATTAACGATCCCGATTCCGTCGACCGTTTACTCGCTGCTGAAGTTGAACAAGGCTTCATGATCGGCCCCTTTGCTCAACCCCCTTTCCCTACTTTCCGCATAAGCCCGCTCGGCATTGCCACCAGAAAATACTCAGGAAAGAAGAGGATCATTATTGACCTTTCAGCACCGCATGGTAGCACAGTTCCCAGCATAAACAGTCTCATCCCAAGCGACGCCTATTCCCTCCACTATGCCTCCATTAACCACGCCATTTCCCTCATCAAACGCGCTGGCAAAGGATCATGGCTCTCAAAAGCCGACATCGTCAGCGCGTTCAAGGTGCTCCCTATCCACCCAGACTTCTGGTGGCTCTTTGGCGTTTGCTGGCGAGGTAGCTACTACTTCGCCGTGAGACTTACCTTTGGTTGCAAAAGCAGTCCAAAGCTGTTTGACACCTTGTCAGAAGCCCTCTGCTGGATATTGTCCAACAACCACGGCATCCCGTTCCTCGTCCATCTTCTGGACGATTTCCTCCTCATCACCCCTCCCTCCTCACCACCCGCATCAGGTCTGGCCACTCTAACGTCAGTGTTTTCCGACCTCGGCGTTCCTCTGTCAGAGGAGAAAACCGAAGGTCCAGCCACCTCCTTGAGTTCCTGGGAGTCACCCTCGACACTGTCCTGTTCCAAGCATCTCTTCCCATCGAGAAGCTCAATCGAATATGCCTCATCATCTCCAACTTTCTCCAGGCCCCTTCTTGCACCAAGCGTCAACTACTCTCCCTCCTCGGCCACCTCAACTTCGCTTTGCGCATCATTCCACAAGGTTGTGCATTCATCTCCCACTTGTTGTCCATTGCTTCTTCTGTCCCGTCACTGCTCTCTGCCATCTCCCTGAACCATTCCTGCCGTGCCGAGCTTCGCTTATGGCTTCATCTCCTGGAAAACTGGAATGGCATCTCCTTCTTTTACGAAGACCAGCTGACCAACTCCCTCGACATCCAGCTGTACACCGATGCAGCTCCTTCTGCCGGTTTTGGGGGTTTCTATAACGGGAGATGGTTCGCCTCAGAGTGGCCCCCAGAGCTCGCAAATCAATGCCTAGTAGCCTCCTCTGCACTCTTCGAAATCTATCCCGTAGTAGTGGCAGCTATCCTCTGGGGACACGAATGGTCCCGTAAGTCCATCCTCATCCACTCCGATAACCTCGCAGTGGTCAACGCCATCAACAAAGGTCGCTCCGACTCCCCTTCCATCATGCCATTCATGCGCCGTCTCACCTGGCACTCCGTCACCCACCAATACATACTCCGCGCAGCCTACGTTCCCGGTAAAACCAATGCCATAGCTGACTCTCTCTCTCGCTTTCTGTTCCAGAAATTCAGAAGCTTGGCTCCACACGCCGACACCCTCCCGACTCCTGTTCCTCCATATTCAGCACTAACCTTCAATCTGTAAACCCATCCCTAGTGCCCCTGATCATCGATTCACAAATTCACATCTTAAATAGCCTATCATCCTCAACTTTGTCTTCTTACTGGACCGCATGGAATCATTTCCACAACTTCCACGATCACCATAACATTCCATTTCCATCATTCGATCTTACTACCGTTGTCTGCTTTATCAACCATGCCCATTCATTTCTAAACATTAGAACTCACACGATCAAATCATACCTCAGTGGCATCAGCTTTTCTCCAAGCTAATTGCCGGTTACCCCAGCCCAGCCTTCAGCCATCCTCAAGTAACATCTCTTTTCAAAGGCCTCCTCCGACAAGAACCAGCCAAAACCCCTCGCCGTCTTCCACTTACCACCGATTTACTTTCCATCTGTATCAGCAATCTTCGCTCCGGTTATAATACTCCCCACGTCGCTCTCACACTCGAAGCGATGTTCACACTAGCCTTTTTCGGCTTCCTGAGATGTTCAGAATTCACCCCATCCTCATTAAACTTTGATCCGTTCCGCCATGCATGCATCTCCGACCTATCCCGATATTCCGACGACATCATGGTATTCTACCTCAAGAAATCAAAAACCAACCAATCAGGCCACCCTACTCCGATATTCTATTTCAAAAACCTGTCCCCTCTGGACCCGTTCCGCACTCTCTCAAACTACCTAAACTACAGGAAATCCAATAGCTCATCGCTCTCCTACCCCCTCTTCCTCTCCGAGTCCGGCCAAGTCGCCACCCGTTTCTGGTTCCACTATCACCTGCGCCAAATACTCACGCAATCCGGCATATCTCCCACCCACTACTCAGGCCATTCATTTCGTATAGGTGCTGCCACCTCAGCTTCCCGCAACGGCATACCAGAGCACCTAATCCAAATTATGGGCCGATGGACCTCGTCAACTTACCATCGCTATATACGTTCAGACCTTAGCGATCTCAGAGCCGCACAAGCACTCCTTCATTAACTGGAGGTTTTTGGGGGTTCATTGATGCCCGGGCGCCACAACGGACCTCCAAACCTCCCCACACCGCATCCAATAAAATCCAATTCATGCCATTCATTTCCAACATTGTTAAATAAATCTTTCAAACTAGCTGATTGGTTGTGTGATCCTTGCTCGTGAATCGAAGCTTGTTAAGCGCAGTTTCAGGAGCAGGAAAACACCCAATCACAGCCCTCCAGTCTCATATATAAGCATTCCTAACCCTCCCCCTCAGGCTCTAGCTCCTGCATTCGCATCCCCTCCCTCCCACCCTCTCTGTTTTCTCTCTCCTCTCTCCTCTAGGACATTAGGGGTTCATTGATGCCCGGGCGCCACAACGGACCTCCAAACCTCCCCACACCGCATCCAATAAAATCCAATTCATGCCATTCATTTCCAACATTGTTAAATAAATCTTTCAAACTAGCTGATTGGTTGTGTGATCCTTGCTCGTGAATATCCATAAAAGTTTGTGCATTAAAAGTGTTTGCAGTTTTTTTCACCACAGACCGGATCAGATCGCCAGTGTAATCTCTGTCAACAGCATGCTTCACTTACTGCTTGCTGTGTGTGACGACATCTCGCGGGATCTTTGTTTGTTGCCGGAAGAAAACAGAGGAGTCATGCTGAGAACTGGTCAGAACGGAGTTAGCAGTCCGGAGTTCATTTGAGAGTTTTACTGCAACTATTGAAAACAATGGTTTGTGTTTGTGCTTTGTTTGCAAGAACAGGATGTCACACAACACCCCACACAGCTTTCATAGGCTGCCTTTGTCGGACAGCAACATGCTGAAGTTGTGGCTAATTGTGCTACAATTGGATGCTAACGCTCCTGTCCAGACGCTGCGCTTTGCAGACCATCAGGTCTGCAGTGCACACTTTTCCCAAGATGACTCCTGCCAGCCCAAGAAGAGAAGACATCCAATCCCGAAACACTTCACCAAACACACCTAAAGAAAACAGCTGTCCCACTCACTGCAACGAAGACATTTTTCAGCAAGCAAAGATCCCGCGAGATGTCGTCACAGAGTGAACGGTAAGAGAGACGCTTTGCATGCTGTTGACAGAGATTACACTGGCGATCTGATCCGGTCTGTGGCGAAAAAAAAGCACTTTTAATGCACAAACTTTTACGGGACGTATTTGCCCTCATATCGTTATAACTTGTTTTGTGGCTGCCGGCTGCATCCGCCTCCCTCAATACTGAACCAATTTTAAAACGAGTTGTACCTATGAATCATACACACACATACACATGGGGAAATAGGGCCCAGGTTGAAAAATACAGAAGTTATCCTTTAAGTACAGTAGTTGAGTAAATGTTAGATATGTAACACGACTGTATGAGGGGCCATACAAGACTTAATTCATTCTGGCTCTCTCACACACATACATTCTTCTTTCACGTACATATATTGTCACTCTTACACACATATATATTCTCCTTACACACGCATACATTCTCCTTTCACGTACATATATTGTCACTCTTACACACATATATTCTCCTTTCGCATACATATATTTTCATTTTCACAGCATACATACATTCTCCTTTCACATGCATTCATTCTCCTTTCGCATACATATATTTTCATTCTTGCACGTACATACATTCTCCTTTCACATGCATACATTCTCCTAAATAAACAGGCATATACGTATATGTACAAAGAAAATATATGCATGTAAGAGAAGAATGTGTGTATGTAAGAGAAGAATGTATGCATGTGTGAGAGAGTAGAGTGGAAAAGGAAGTCCATCATTTATTGCGCTGTGATTGGCTGAGAAGCTCAAGCGGGCGGGTCACGTTCAGGTCACAGTCAGCATGGAAGGTGGAGAGGAGTCTCGAACACTGCAGCAAGCCATTGGGGTATTAAGAAATATTTTATCATCCCCAGAAACGGTCACATCCTTACCCTCGTCGCTTGAGCGGCAGGTGACAGGTTCATCTGTACCAAACTTTACTCACAGCACAGTGGAAAGTGAGATGAGACAACTTTTCAGACCTGCCAACTTCCAAGTCGCTTCAGCAGGACAAGCAGCTAACGCTAACGCTACACAAGGCGGAACTGGAGGATTACGGCAGTCTTTGCGATATCGGTTTGAATGTGATCACGAAGTTCACCATGCAGCCTCTCATGAACATAAGAATCTGTAGCTTCTCCATGCAATCGTTCAACACATTGTAAGACATTGTTAAAAAAAAAATCTTATGTCATTTTCATTGCTACTCACTCCCAAAATGAAAAACTGGCAAAATAGGATGACTTTGAATAGCATCATTGTCTAGTTTCGCTGTTTGATATCTGGTTAGGATAAGCCAAGCAAGCACATGTATTTCCAGGTTTGAGAGTCACTTCCTGCTTAAAGGGGGACTTCCTTCTTAAGGAGGGACTTCCTGTGTCCCTGGAAAATGAGTATGTATGTGTGCGTGAGAGTGAAAATATATGTATGTGAAAGGAGAATGTATGTGTGTGAGAGAGTGAAAATATGTATGTGAAAGGAGAATGTGTGTGTGTGAGAGAGAGTGAAAATATATTTATGTGAAAGGAGAATGTATGTGTGCGTGAGGGTGAAAATAGGAGTGTGTGAAAGGAAAATGTATATGTGTGAAAGGAGAATGTATGTATGTGCAAGAGTGAAAATATATGCATGTGAAAGGAGAATGTATGTGTGTGAAAGGAGAATGTATGTGAGTATGAGAGAAAATATATGTATGTGAGAGGACCAGAATGAATTATGGCTTGTACGGCCCCTCATATGACTGCATACCAGTCATCCACCACCGTTTTCTGTCACATTGATTGCTGAGTGCCATTTTATGAGAAAAACAATGGTGTGACCAAATGTTCTCTGTTGAAAAAATTTGTCTCATGATGACAGGGTAATCCAATATAGTAGTAATTCACTTGGTGCAGTTCTGGACTCAGACCTAAACTTCAACAGTCACATAAAGACAATTACCAAATCAGCCTACTACCACTTTCAAAAGATATCAAGAATTAAAGGATTTCTGTCTAAACAAGATACAGAAAAACTTGTTCATGCTTTCATTTTCAGCAGGCTGGACTATTATAATGATGTCTTCACAGGTCTGAGTAAAAAAATCAATCAGCCAGCTGCAGCTCGTCCAGAATGCTGCTGCCAGTCCTCACCAACACCAAGAGGGTGGAGCATGTTACACCATTAGACTAGTGTTTAAATCACTGCACTGGTTTCCTGTGTGTCAAAGGGTAGATTTCAAAGTCCCATTACTTGTCTATAAAGCACTAAATGATCTTGGGCATCTCTGATTTGCTGGTATGTTATGAAGCACCCAGTCCCCTCAGATCATCTGGAACAGGTTTAGTGAGTGTTCCCAGGATCAAAACCAAGCTAGGTGAAGCAGCCTCTAGTTTTGTGGTGGCAATTTCTGTTGAATAAAGCACAGAGTCAGAAACTTGTCTTTCTGTAAGGTTTACTCAGGCGTCTGCAGATGGACTCACAGCGCAGTCAAAGAATGAGCTGGGCGGAATGAGCACAGAACAGAGAATGCGTCAGTGTTTTATACAAAGATAACTGCAGGGTCAGGAAAAGGTGAGTTGCGTTTTGTTATCAAATGGTGGTACAGGACATTCAGAAAAACAATACAGCAATTCTGGATTGTTCTATCTCATGTTATCTTGTGATTCACACAAGTATATCGGGCCTTCCTCTCTGGCCTGTTCTTAGGTACTTACATGCAAGTATGCAAATATGCAAATACAGAATTACATGAGAAATGGGAACTTCCATCACAGTTTCTCTGCTCCCCACCTGTGGAACAAACTTCCTGAATACTTGAGGTCGGCTGAAACCATCAGCTCATTTAACTCAGGGCTTAAAACATTACTGTCTACAGCAGCTTTCAAATGAAGTAGATACATAACTTCTTGTTAAGATAATCTGTAGCTATTATTTTTATATTTGGTTGCTTTTGCTTTAGTTCTTATGGGTTTTTTTTAAAATTCAATCTCTGTTTTGTTTCAACCATTTATCGGCTTCCTTTTAGCTTTGTTTTTATCATCTTAAATGCAATTTTAATGTTCTTTCAATGTTTTATTTCGATGTATTTCTGTGCTCTTGGAAAGCACCTTGAATTGTCTTGTGTCTGAATGGTGCTATATAAATAAACTTGCCTTGCCTTGCCTAGTAATCAACACATGATATTTTACTTATTTTCATTTCCTGCATCATGGCTTGTCCCTGACATGATATGAAGACTTCCTTGTTGTCATATACCAACCCTTTCTTTATAAACCAATAAAAATGTATACTGAATGAATTACAATTCATGACTCTTGTTATAAAATATAAAAGCCTAACCTCCACAGAGACGCTACCGATCATTTCAGCTGTAGGCCTTTGTTTTGTATGCAGAAATCTTCATAAACATAAATAACTAAAGCTGTTTCATACATAATAAAAAATACAATATTCCCTCTGAATACAAGTATAAAATAGCATGAGAAGAAAGTACTCAGGAACAAGTACCTCAAATTTCTACTTAAGTACAGAACTTGAGTAAATGTTAGATACATAACACCACTACATACCAGTCATCCACTATTACTATCTGACACACTGATGGCTGAATGCCACCTCATTAGAAGAACAATGGTGTGAACAAATGTTCTGTGTTGGAAAAAAAAACAAAAAAAAAAAAACAACTTCCTGCATGACTTCACCTGAAACCAGATAAAAGAAGAAGAAAAAAGCCGACCCACATCAGAGAGGGAGGGGAGAAAGCGTGCGAATATGGACAGATGTGTCGACTTGATAAAAACTTTTTATGATCATGAATCAAAGTATGACCGTATACTTCTGTGGTGTGCGACTTTTTACTCCAAGTCCAGTTTGTGTTCTTTTAAATACTTAATTACTCCACTCCGATTAATTACATAACTGTGGGGGAATTTCACAATGAAAGAGTAATTCAATATAGAAATCAACATATTTTATTTATTTTCATTTCCTGCATCATGGCTCATCTCTGACATATGATGACTTTCTTGTGGCCATGTACCAACCCTTTCTTTAAAAACCTCAACAACACTGAAGTCATCCTGAACATTTTGAATTTTTAATGTTATAATTAATGAATTATAATTCATGACTCTTGTTATAAAATATAAAAGGCTGACCTCCACAGAGAGTCTACTGATCATTTCAGCTGTAGGCCTTTGTTTTGTGTGCAGAAATCTTCATAAACATAAATAACTAAAGCTGTCTCATACATAATAAAAAATATAATATTTCTCTCTGAATATAAGTATAAAATAGCATGAGAAGAAAGTACTCAGGAACAAGTACTTCATAACACCACTACATACCAGTTATTCACCATTGCCCTGTCACATCGATGGCTGAATGCCACTTCATGAGAAAAACAATGGTGTGACCAAATCTTCCGTGTTGGAAAAAAAAAAACAAAGAAAAAAACTTCCTGCATCATGACTTCATCTGAAACCAGGTAAAAGAAAAAAAGGCCGACCCACAGCAAGAGAGAGGGAGAAAGCGTGTGAACATGGACAGATGTGTTGACTTGATATAAACTCCACTCCGATTAATCATAAGGAAGTTTCATAATGACAGAGTAATTCAATATAGTAATCAACTGATGACATTTTACTTATTTTCATTTCCTGCATCATGGCTTGTCTCTGACATGATATGATGACTTCCTTGTGGCTATGTACCAACCCTCTCTTTAAAAACCAATAAAAGTTATACTTACTGAATTATAATTTGTTACTCTTGTTATAAAATATAAAAGGCTGACCTCCACAGAGAGTCTACTGATCATTTCAGCTGTAGGCCTTTGTTTTGTATGCAGAAATCTTCATAAACATAAATAACAAAAACTCTCTCTCACATAGTAAAAAACTACAATATTTTCCTCTGAATAGAAATATAAAATAGCATGAGAAGAAAGAACTCAGGAACAAGTACCTCAAATTTGTTCGTAAGTACAGTACTTGAGTAAATGTTAGATACATAACACCATTACTCCGATTTATGTTATTTTAAATACTTAATTACTCCATTCCAATTATAACTGCAAGGGAGAGAGGCAATAGTGAGGAGGGAGCAGGGAGCGAGTGTGTGAAGTACAGACTGATATAAAAACTTTATTGATCATGAATCCTGACCTTTAATTGGCATGAGGGTGAACAGGTAATGATTGAATTTTCTATTTTTGGGTGAATTATCCCTGTTACGTAAGTCACGGTGAAGTGTCCAGACGCTGTCTCTCCCTCTTCATGTCCTCGATGTGTGTCAGTGTACGGTTCGCTGTCTGTTGTGGTCTAAAACATCCTCACTGATGTAAACTGTGTGAAACTAATGTAAATTATAGCTGCTGCGCAGCAATGGTCGGGGCCAGGCAATTTTAGGCAAGGGATAACAGGGAAAAGTGTTGTTTGTGTAAAGTGTATTTTAACCTTAGTAGTCTCTAATCCACATAGCATGATACCTGAACATAAGGCTTTCACATTAGAAAGTCCACCCTGCCTTAGCTGAGGCTCGAACTCAAAACTTCAGGGATTGAGGTCCATCTTTTATCTCACTGAGCTAATTGGCAAGTGACAGTTCATGTGTGGCTTCACAAATTGACTAAGCCAAGGATCAGGGTGCCAGACAGCAGCCATCCATGCCATGGAAAAGAACATTTCAAAGTGAAAGTTCCAAAGCTGTAGCACATATGGTTGATTTGTTGTGAATTTTCAAAGTTTTGAAATTTAGAGGCTTGCTGTAGCGCCACCATCAGGACTATTGTCTTGTGTTTCCAGTTGAGGACATCTGGCATGGGACTGGACCTTGAAAAGGTGAAAAGTTTGGGTAGATTTCTCATATGGAAATGTTGTACAAGCTGAGGCTTGAACTCACAACCTTCAACACCAAGAACCATCCTCTATCTCACTGAGCTAGTTGGCAAATGGAAATGTCACATGTAGCTTCACAAATTGACTAAGCCAGTCACCTGTGTGCAAGACAGCAGCTGTTAGCATGTAAAGGCAGATTTCAAATGGCTGTCAAAAATTCAGTTATTGAGACAAAAATCTCAAAATACACAAATTGCATCTAGACAGCATGGAGATGTTGGTCATTAGTTTTTAACAATGATTTATTGGCTCCAAAAGTGAAAAACTGATGTTTAAAAATGCCATTTTTGCATTGAATCCAATTGTTCGCATGAGAGTGAAATTCAAAATGCTGTAAAAAATTCAGTTTTTGAGATAAAATTCTGATATTTTCCAAACATCATCTACCATGACTCCAAAATTCTGGAGTCTTTTTTTATGAACATTGAAAATGTATTTAGCAAGAATTTGCAAGTATATGTTTATAATAGCCATTTACAGTCAAACATTTTGATGCACTGTAGGCTCAATTTTCCATAAATCAAAAATCTGTGTGGATCGTTTGTGTAGGACAGTCCGAAGATGCTCTGTAGCAAGTTTGGTGTCAATTGAGCAAAAATTGTGGGAGGAGATAGGTTTAATAAGTTTTACAGTTTTTGAAAAAAACAGAGTGATGGACTTCATAATTTGCAATAGGTTTAAATGTACAAAGGTTTCTTCAGTATTGGGGCTACATTTTGGTGAAAGTTGTAAATCTGTAGCACATATGGTTGATTTGTTGTGAATTTTCAAAATTTTGAACTTTAGAGGCTTGCTGTAGCGCCACCATCAGGACTATTGGCCTGTTTTTGCAGCTGAGGCAATCTGGTATGGGACTGGACCTTTGTGCAAAGTTTGGTCGTTTTTCGTGCATGGGAAGTAGGATTTCCTCAGAAGAAGAAGAAGAAGAAGAAGAAGAAGAAAGAAGAAAGAAAGAACATGCAGGATTACAATAGGGTCCTGGCAGCTTAGGCTGCCCGGCTCCTAATTATCTAATACAAAAACATGAATATCGCACACCATTTAGTCATTATATAGACTGAGCTGAAAAAAAGTGAGCAGTTTTCTCCTTAGGGGACAATATTTTATTAAAGAAATAAACTATTATTAACAATAATAATACCAAAAAAATAAATAGATTAATATTAATAGCAACCTTTTCCTAAAATACTGCTGGTTCTGTGGTGTTGGCATTTTAAATCTGAAGCCTGCTGTGCACCATTGAAGGTTTTAGTGCATCCTGGCCTTCAGGCCTGATATACAAAATTACTCTGAACAGATATGTGCAATAATTAAACAAGATGGTATAAGTGCCAACCGTTTTGTAAATAATAGACTCTTGATACACATGGATTAATTTGCATATCATGATTGAATCCAGACTAATCTTGACTTTGTCACCCTTGTAAGTTGCCCAAAGACTATAAACTCTGATCTGACCATGAAGAAATAGTACCTATGAGTACTCGTGATTTTTCCAGATTAGAAGTGATGTGTCTGGATAGACATGTTGCTGTCATTTTTTTTCCACAGCTGTGAGCACCACAAATGAAATTCTGTTCACCTCTGCTGTATTGTATTTTATTGTTTATTTTTATTGCAAGAAATCATTAATAATGTTTTAGAAGGAGTACATGTTTATAACAGCGGCAGTGAGACATGCATTCACTTAACCAAAAGTCCAGAGTGTGTATTTTCATAGCATGGGCTTAGTTTTGCACTGACATACAATTTACAGTTAGAAACAGCTGATCAACTTGCAGTGGAGGACTTGTCGTTGCTTGTTATTATCAAAATAGTATTTCAACATATTTAATATCCAGTCTGTAGCTCCAACTCACTATTTGAACGGCTATACTCATTTTTCCCTTCACAATTGCTACATATTGCTCCTTTAACCAGAATGGACCCTTTGAGATCTCTTCTGCCAGGGAGTCCTGATGAAGATGGGCGGCAAAAACTAAAATTGAAAGGTTTCATATAAACATACAGGTGACAGATAAAACACAGATACAAAACATACAGGGATCGGGGGCTAAAAAGAATTGTGTCAAATAATGGCACGTATTAAAAGTAATAACATCAGTTTACTGCATAACGTTCTGGGAACTTTACGGCATAATGTTCTAGCAGTGTTGTAACTGAACATTTTCAGAATGCTATCATGAAACATTTTTAGAAAGTTCTGTAGAGAACGTTACCTTAGAACATTCTGGGAACTTTAGGACACAATTTTCTAGCAATGTTGTCACTGAATGTTTTAAGAATGTTATCATAAACCCTTTTTATAATGTTCTGTATAGGATGTTATCCCAGAGCGTTCTGGGAATGTTACAGCACAACGTTCTGGGAACGTTAGGACATAATGTTCTGAGAACATTGGGGATAACACTCAGGGAACGTTACAGCATAACATTCTGGGAACATTAGGGGATAACGTTCTGGGAATGTTATGGCATAACGTCCTGGGAACATTAGGACATAACGTTCTGGGAATGTTGGTAGCATAACGTTATCTTAGAACATTCTGGGATTTTTAGATCACAATTTTTGTCACTGAATGTTTTAAGAACGTTATCACAAACCATTTTTAGAATGGTCTGTAGAGGCCGTCATCCCAGAACGTTCGTGGGAACATTAGGGCAAAACGCTCTGGGAACGCTAGGGTATAAAGTTCTGAGAATGTTATGCCATAACATTCTTGGAACATTGGGACGTAACGTTCTGAGAATGTTACAGCATAGCGTTCTGGGAACGTTAGGACATAACGTTCTCTGAATGTTAGGGAATAACGTTCTGGGAACGTTAAGACATAACCTTCTGGGGATGTTACGGCATAACATTCTGGGAACATTACAACATAACATTCTCCGAACATTAGGGAATAATGTTTTAGGAGGATTAGGGGATACTGAGAACGTTTCGGCATTATGTTCTGGGAACGTTACCGTGTAACATTCTGGGAACATTAATGTTCTAGCAATGTTGCCACTGAACGTTTTCAGAACGTTATCACAAACCATTTTATAATGTTCTGTATAGGATGTTATCCCAGAACGTTCTGGGAATGTTACAGCATAAAGTTCTGGTAACGTTAGGACATAACATTCTGAGAACATCAAGGGATAACGTTCCGGGAATGTTACGGTATTATGTTCTGGGAACGTTAGGACATAATGTTCCGGGAACATTATGGCTTAACGTTCTGGGAACGTTACAGATTAATGTTCTGGGAACGTTACGGCTTAACGTTTTGGAAATGTTTCAGCATAACGTTGTGGGAACGTCACAGCATAATATTCTGGGAACAGAAGGGGATAACATTCTGAGAATGTTTCGGCATTATGTTCTGGGAACATTACGGCATAACATTCTGGGATAAAGGGATAATGTACAGTCACCAGGTTATTTTTCAGCCCTGCATCACCCTGTCGGGATTTATTTCACATAATGACCTGCTCACTGTACATTATGCTGTTTGTTATATGGTCATGTACCAAAAATCAATAATTTGACACGAAATATTAATTTTACAATGATTTTATTGCTCCTCCAGTCTATGATTAGAACTGTGTCAATAGTAACAGTTTGTTCTTCATAACAACTGCTATACAGAAATAACAGACCTTAGAATGTAGCTGGTTAATGACATGGCTACTTAGTAACACAAAATATTCATTAAAAAATTTATTGCCCCTTTCAGAGTCTATAATCAGAACTGCATCCATAGCAACTGTCTGTTCTCCATACTAACAGGCTATTATTCATAGCAATGGTCCAGCAGACCTAGAGTGCTGTAACTGACCAATCAGACTCAGGTATTTAACAAAGCAGTGTTAACAAAGCAATGAAGTATGAAGTGAAGCACCCATCATGCCTAGTGCCTACTGACAAGTCTGTGGGGGCAGTGTTATGATCGGGGTTGCTTCAGTTGCTCAGGTCGAGGTTCAGCAACAAAAAATGATCTGAACAGTCTGCCAAAAGGATATATAGCAACAATAGAACAAATAAACAAAAACAGAAAAACGAAACAAAACAAAAAAGGAAAGGTCAGTGAAAAATAATAAAAAACAACCATGTCTACAATCAACCAAAGCAGGCACACTGTACAACAGTGACCTAGCAAATAGGCTACTTAAAATGATCGACTGGCACATTCCTGTACTACTGTGCTGTACTAATACTTCTTGTAATTTATTGTAATGTAATTGGTGCAAAAAACTAAGTGCTACTTTATGAAGCTCAGAATTGTTCTGAGGATTTTCAAGGATTATGAATTCCTGTGAACGTGTTTGATTACAGATGGATTTGGGTTTTAAAAGCAAAGTTTGAATGTCCATGTAGGCTACAGTATATTGAGTATTTGTATACTGACTATGACATAACAATGCATATTTGGAAAAAGACACTAATAACACACAATATGTGACAATGGAATAGTGTAGAATAAATGAGTAATTCAAGTGCTTCAGATACATTTGTTAAACTGAAGTTATTTTTAAAAAAGAAGAAACTTTTGGCTTTATTTTATGTTTTCTGTCCCACCAGTAGGTGGCGGTAATGAATGCCAACATTTGGTGGGTAACTGCCTTTAAACGTCACAGAAGAAGTGGCAAATAAACATGGCGGAAAGAGAAGTAGACTCCAGCCATGGCTCCAGCGGGTCAACAAATAATGACTATCCAGAGGGTATCGTGTCACTGAAATCACCTGAGGATGAAAGCTCGGAGAGTCCTGAATCTCAGTACGACCAGGACCTCAAAAGCGTCCTGGTCACCAGCGTTTTGAACCTGGAAAAGCTCGACGTAGACCTGTACAGGTAATTTAGCTGCTGAAGTTTGTCACTTTACCTTTAGCATTACATGGCAGAAGTTCACAAGTTAATGCCGCGTTCAGGGCCTATCGAAGTTATCGTAATTAGGCATTTCCCGTTTGTAAATAACGTTCACATCACACCGTAATTACGACTTTTTAAGGAGCTCTGATATAACTAAATGGATTCCTGAGCCAAAGATATGGTGTTCAAAAGCGTATTATTTTAATTCCCACTCGACCAACTCTGTAACTATGCACCATCGTAAGATGACATAAAGCAGTTTGCATGAGAATGTTTCCCGTCCATCCCATGGGGCTTGAACGTCGCGTCATGCTTACATGTGCTTTACATTTCCTTTTGAGAAGAGGCTTCTCGAGGGCTAAGTGCTGTTGAAACCACGGAATTAGTTCGTTAGAACTGTTTGGTTAAAAATTTGGTGCATTCACCGTGTAAATAAAAATGAATTGGCTAGCAAACTGATGCTATTACACTGTAACACAATATCATTCTATTTTTTTTTAAATTAAAATATATGTGTAGGATAATTTGTGTTGGAAGTGCAGAATGAAGTAACACACTCTAATACGACGTGGTGAGATGACATGAGAATCTTTCCCATGCATTTCATGGGGCTTGAACGCAGCCGAGTCTCTTCAGGCTTCTTGGGAGCTAAATATTAGTTGAAACTTGAACCAGTCAGCTAAGTAATCACAACTATTTTTTAAATTTGGATTCACTGTAAAATAAATAATTAGTAGCAATGTGCTAGTAACTGTAACACGTACCCAGCTTAATACGAATACGAATACGAAATACTTTATGACCAAGGAATTCATTGTCTGTGTCTCATCTATTTGTTAAGAATATAGAGTCTGAGCAGTTGGTATGAAAGATCTTCTGTATCTCTCTGTCCTACAACGAAGAGAGAGAAGCCTTCCACCACCATTATTTCTTTGGTCCATCAAGGTGTTATGCAGTGGATGATCCATGTTGTTTAGGATGGCCTCCACCGTCCTCATTGTGTCTCTCTTCACAACTTCCTCCAGAGAGTCCATCCTTACTCTGATCACAGAGCCAGCCTTTTTCACAAGCTTATCCAGCCTCCTTGCTTGCTTTTTTCCCAAACTTCCTCCCCAGCAGACTGCAGCATAAAATAAAACACTTGCCACAATAGACTGATAAAACATCTGCAGCATCTTACTGCAGATGTTTAGAGATCTGAGCTTCCTTAGGAAAAAGAGGCGGCTCTGCCCCTTTTTGTAGAGTGCATCTGTGTTAAGGGACCAGTCCAGCTTGTTATCCAGGTGTACACCAAGATATTTATAGCTTGTTACCACCTCGATGTCCACTCCACAAGTGTTCACAGGCTGAAGAGGGGGCTTGGATCTACGGAAATCAATGACCATTTTCTTTGTCTTTGAGGAGTTTAGTATGAGGCAGTTTTTATGACTCCAGTCACTGCAGGATTTTATCAAATCCCTATATTCAGATTCCTGTCCATTCCTTATACAAGCTACAATAGCAGTGTCATCTGAGTATTTCTGGATGTGGCAGGACTCAGAGTTATATTTAAAGTCTGCTGTATACAATGTGAACAAAAGGGGGTAAATAATAAAAAGGGGGTAAATAATAATATTTCTTCTATGCACTGTACCAAAAGTTTGACTCTTCAGCTGTATTGTCTAATACCAGTGGTTACTCAAATAATAACTTCAAGTAAACTTTTGAGGCAGTAGTTAAAGTGAATATTTCCATTTTAAGGTACTTTGTACCTCTGTTTAACTGTATTTCAGGGGGAAAATTGTGTTTATTATTTTAATTATGTCATTTATGTACATCTATACGAATTTCTATTTAAATGAATTTCTATAGGAAGTTCATTCATTTTACATGAAAATCTATGACCATGTGACATAATGGTGCATCATATGCCTTTAACACAGCAGCTATTTTGACATGAAACAGTAGCGTAAACACAGGTGTCATTAATGATGCTAATTAAAGTTCTGTTCGATTCAGGTCAAAAGAGTCAGCGTGCTGCTATTATGCATGTTGGCTCTCTGAAAAGGCTCTGCTACACTAAATGGAACCTTAATTGCTATCACTGCTAACACCTGCGTTTACCCACTATTTAATGTTAATATGGCTGCTGTGAAAAAGTCTAATATAGAGGTTAAAGGCCCTGAACACCAACACAGATGTTTTCAGTTATTGTGGCTTGAAATAGATAATTGCTCACGGCAGCTATATTTATATGAAACATCAGGGTCAACACAGGTGTTATCAGTGATACTAATTAAGGTCCTGTTTCATTTAGTGAATCAGAGCCTGTCCAATGAGCCAACATGCACAATAGTAATTAGTATAAATGGTAACACCTGTGTTTACGCTATTTCATGTCAAATGGCTGCTGTGAAAAAGGCCTTGTTGGTCATTGCTAAACCAAAGAAGCTTGTGTGTCCCTGTACTTATGCCTGCAGTGGAAGTTTATGAGGCTTTGAATGTTCAGATTTTGTACGTACATGTTGGAAAGACCAGTCAGTATAATGTCTCATTATATAACATAATCAAAAGTTCAAAGATTGAACCTCGCTGTCACAGCTATATAAGCATCATATGGAGAGATTGCATTGCATATAATTAAATTTTTTCTCTATTTTTCCCTAGAGGGACGCATCACTGGGTGCCCCGCAGTCAGCGTTTGTTTGGGGGTCAAATAGTCGGTCAGGCCCTTGTGGCTGCTGCCAAATCTGTCAGCGATAATCTCTACGCCCATTCTCTTCACTGCTACTTTGTACGAGCAGGTAAGATGTAGCATCATTTTAAAGGTCAGAGATGTGCAACCCAAATGTTAGGTTAGTTTAAATGATCTTTGATGGAATGATTAAAACTACTGAAGACTAGAACAGTTTTTGTAGTTACAGTGACTGATGTGCTTTAAGTTACAGTTAGTTTTACCAGCCTGCATCACAAACACAAATATATATATGTATATATAAAGAACGCTCACCCTCCAATCATAGTCCTGCCATAATCAACAGAATGATCTTAAAAATTGTCTACAGTCAGTCCTATTTTCTGTTTCCCTGTAGCTGTTTGTTGGGTGTCTTTCAGGGGATCCAAAGGTTCCAGTGCTGTACCAGGTGGAACGTACAAGAGACGGTCGCAGTTTTACAGTGCGCTCTGTAAAGGCCATCCAGCATCGGACAGCCTATACTGATCTGCCAAGCGTCCTTCCACATGCGGCAGGAGAGTCCCCTGCAGCACCAGTTCACCATGCCTGTGGTCCCTCCGCCTGAGGACCTCCTCACTGTGGAGGAACTCATTCATCTTTATCTCAGGTAAAAATGCTACGATTGTCAGTTCATGGATTTGTCAGCCAAATAAAAATTAATTTAAATGTTTTTTTTTTGTTTTGTTTTGTTTTTTTCACAGTTTAGTTTATTAAAATGACTGTCAATGCATACATGTATCAGTAGTTCAGTTAAGTTTCAATGCCTCTTTTTGGACAGGTTAATACACATAGGTAAATATCTCTATACATGAAGTTAAAATCAATCAATCAATAAATCAATAAAATAAATAGATAGATAATGAATAATTAAAATAAAAATAGAAATAAAACTAATATGACTATGGATAAAAAATTAAATAAAATAGTGATTATAATAATGGTAGAGACAATCTAAGTAAAATTTAAAAATAAATACCTAAATAAAGTAAAAAAAAAAAATACAGTTAAAAAATATCAATAAAACAGGAGAAGAGAAAAATGAAACTTATTGTTGATAATTCACAGATGTAAGAACGAGAAAGATGCAATAAATAGAAAGATGCGGATATGAAAATAGTGTAACAGCAGTAACCTATAGGAGAATGCAGTTATAAGTCAAATGTACAGGATGGCATTCAGATAGACACACCAACACCTTGGAATAAACAGCAGTAGGCAGCAGAGGTCCTTGTGCTCTGAGTTCTGTTTGATAAAAATTGATATTTGAAGAGGTATGAAACATCACATGTTAAGGGAAAGGAGACAAGTAACGACCTAATCAGCTTTTCTTACAAATTGCTGTGGACCCATAGACTGTATTCTATGATGTGGACCACACTAAAAACGGGTTGAACTGTGCTAAACTGTAAAATATAACATATAACTTTGTTCAGACATCTTTGAGTTTTATCAGGATAATATAGGATGGTAGAGTCCCTTTTTTAAAGAACTAAAAATTCTGATGCCATTCATTGGCTGCCATTCAGGAGCTGCCATTAGCTGCAATAACTGATTGTATTTTGATTATGTACCTTTACCTTAGGAGGAAATTGCACCAAACACCAAAGCATTTACAGTATATGGTATTGCACAATGAATGGACCTGATTCACTCACATTCAGACTGTGATTAGACTTTTTTCTTCTACAGTTCCTCTACAGTACAGAAAATTGTGTCTTATTTAAGAATAGAATGGCATCTTCATTAATGTATTTTAAGTATTTCAAATGCACAAATACAAACTTTTAGAAATTACATCTTATTTTTCTGCCCAACAAAATACAAATTACAAAATACTCAAAAGTAAATAAATCCGTATTTTAAATACATGTAATTGAAATTATGCCTGTCTCTTCCTGCATTATACCACAGAATTGCACTAAAGTAATTTAAATTACTTCCATTATTGATAGAAACAGTGTTGTGATTGATAATGAGAAATTGTTTCGTAACAGTGAAAATGGTGTTTTTGTATTCATGTATCTATTCACAAAGACAGAAGACAGACAACATATATAAGGTTTTGAAAGTTTAGTAGAACATTTTCAGCAAAGAGAAAGACAAGGAGGAAGGTGTGGAGTGAGAAGGGGTGAGGATAAGGAGAGAAAGGGGGGTTAGGTTAGGGGAGCAGTGGTCCTGCCCTCCCAAGGTGAAGGTCAGATGTTGGAGGCTCGTGGGGATGTTTGGTCCAAATGGCTCATCCAGTGCCGGAGCATTTTTTGTGCGGTTTGTCTGCTCCAGTGTATCTGGTCCCTCACTGTCTGGAAGTGGATCCTCTGCAGTTGGGGGATGTGAGCCGTGTTGTGCACCAGGTATTGATTTATAGTTTGGAGGCTGTTCTGCTGCTCGATGGGTAGCTTGTCGAGAAGTTCACAGCAGGAACGTAGATCTGTGCGTTAGGGAATGCACGTCGTGCTGCCCTGTGTGCCCTCTGGACCCGTTGAATTGTTTCTCTGGGTTTCGTGTCCCTGTCGTTGATGCCAAAGGAGAGTACCACTTTTTTAACTCCCGTGTTTACCCGAACTTTTTCCAGCAGGGGTTCCACGTGAGAGAATTTGGCCCCTGGGTAACTGTCGACCTGGACTCCCTCATACGTGTGTGGTGGGATGTGGGCGAGATTTGAGTCGCCGATGATCAGGCATTTCTCTTGAACATCCAGGGACCAGTCAGTGTTTTTCCTGTTGGTGTTCGGGTGGCGAGTGGGTCTGTACGTTATGGAGGCTGTGGTTGTGGTGGGTGCTAGGAGGTGTTGGATGGAGGCCCTGCTGATCCGTGTGTCTCTCTGTGTGAGGAGCTCTTTAAGCTGGCTGACCTCTCTCTGACATATCTCTTTCAGTGCGTCAAGAGCGGCTCTCAACCTCTCATTTTCTTCTTTGTGAGAGGCGAGGCTCTGATGAAGCGAGGCGATCTGCTCATCTCGCTTTTTTCTTTCCTTTTCTTCCTCCTCACGCTCTTGTTTGTGTTGCCTCCACCATGCAACTATGGCAGTGTTGTACTTTTCCTCCAGAACAGAGATCTCCTCTCTGGCCTCCTGGAGGTCGGCCTTCAGCTTCAGGTTCTTTCCTTCTGAGATGGACAGCTTCTCCTGCAGGTTCTTCTTCTCCTCCAGCAGCTGCTGTCTGTCACTGCTCCAATGCTCCTTCTTCTTCAGGAGCATGACCTCTACTGCCATCCTCAACTTTTCCTCTATCTTTCTCCTTTCAGCCTCCATCTCTCTCCTCATGTCCTCTATCTGCCAGTTAAAGCCCTGTGCTGAGCAACCAAAGAAATAGGTCTTTTTCATATGACATAGAAGGAAATCTGTTGAGCCTGTTTTTCCTTACAGGAGAACACTAACCTGGTAAGAGTAGTAAGTGGAATGTGTCATATTTACATACAAGTCTGAATAAAAACCCATTAAAGTCGGGCCGGACAGATATATCAGCCATCTGATATTATTGGTTGATATTGGCCAATTACAGGTCTATTGGTATCAGCGTATATGTTGTCCGATATGTCCAATTAAATTTTTGTTTTGTTTTTTTAAATAGTTATTTATAATCATTACAGATAAAATAGAATTAAGAAAATGTTTTATTAATCCCACAATAGGGATATTTGCAATGTTACAGCAGTAAAGCGAATAGCAAAATAGAAAGAAGCATAATAAAAAAAACTATAAATAATAAATAAACTTTCAGAAACTTGTTTTAAAAGCATGCATCAGGTTTGTTGAAATGTACATTTTGCATTTATGTTGGTCTCATGTAATTTCAAATGACATTTTTTGACATTTCTTTTTTTTTTTGTACAAATATAAGACTGAATGCACCTGGAAATGGTGTTGTAACCACAAAAGAATGAGAAATATTAAACATTTTATCCACCTAGAATGTATTTAAGTGTACTCATGAAAATAATGACTTCATTTAAAACATTAGATGAAAATAGATTTAAATTAGGATTATCTCCTAATTTAAATTTTATACATTTTTCCGTATGAGCAGAGGACATATGCTGAAAACAACTCTGTTTTCTAAATAATCTTATTTGCATTTGAATTATGTAAAAAATAGTCTAAAAAATGTTATTGCACTGCAACAGTAGATTATATTTTATTCCCAAATAATTTTCCTATATATTATCATACCTTTTATGAAAAATACTAGTTACGCCAGTTGACAAAAAACAGTTATACCAGCTGACCATGTTGCTTTTACAGTCAGAGGCCAAAATTGACACAGAAAATCGAGCGTGATAGTGAACAAGATGAACTGAACTTTGTGTTTTATTTGATTTCAGTTTAGGACAAACATCCGACAACAGGAACCTTTAATATATTTTAGAAAGATAACTGGCAATTTAAAGTTTATTGTTTAAATGTAAATGTTTAAAGATAAAATATCCTGCGTCCATTAGCACTTTATAAATTCCATCATTAATGAATGGTAAATTGGAAGTTAATTAAACATAAGTTAATGGGTGTTTTACAGTTAACAAACAATGAAATTATAATTATGTTAATTAATTAATAGTAACATTATAATTAATGCTGTTTATCATTAGCTTGTGTAGTATATAATTGTTTGTAAATTATATATTCTATCATAGCTGATAACAACCACAATTACGTTCTGATTAAATTAGTAAACTGAAGTTTATTAACAACGGTCTAGTAGTCTAAGTTTATTGTTGCACACTTTGTAACATTTTATATACTATAAGGATTTTATTTTATTTTTTAACTTTACAATTGCTTAATAAATGGCTTATAAATATATATGAACATTATTTGAATGTTTGTTACCAGTAAAATAACTATGAACTAAAGTTTAATTAATTATCAATTTACCATTTAATAATAATAGTTATTATAAAGTGTTACCATTTTTTTTACTCCCTAATATTGTTATTGGCATTGACCCCAGAATGCTAATATTTGTTGGGCCCTCTATTAAATAAATCCTTTATTTATTGTATATGAATTAAAATACTGTATATATTACATAGCAGTTGTTTTGTTGAAGCTTCAGACAAAATGTGACCAAACTGAAAGTACAACAGTAGTGTTGTGTCTCAGTGCAGCGGTGAATTAAAATGTGCCGTGTGTCCTGATTTGGATGACTTACCGTGCTCGCTCTGCTCTCTCTTCCTGCCGTGGTGATGGACAATTTCAAGAAGCTGAAATGCAAAGTGAAATAAATGAATACAGATATCGTAATGAATATCTGACAGATGATTTTCTCTGACGACAAAAATGTTGCTCTGTTCAAGCTGGGACTCAGTGAAAAGGGACCTTCTGAGTTCTTGACTCGTAGTTATGTAGGCAGTTTACATTCTAGAACAGATTTTTCATCAATTATGACACATCATAGGCAGACAGACATTCTTCTGTAGAAAGTCAATCATGGAGCTAAAATACCTGAATCATTGTTATATACTCGTTTGACTGTAAAAAAATAAATAATTAGCAAATGTAATAACTGCTAAAAATGTAATAATTTTTGCATTAACGTAATAAAGGTCAGTGACAGTAATAAGAGGCCATGTAATGAAATTTCTTAACCAATAACATGTTTTTCCTGCCTAGTGTAATAGATTATTACTGCTTTTACTGTAGTACCTTATTTAGTACTTTTTACTTTATTTTTATTTTAGTAACTTACTTAAAACTTTTTACTTAAGTACAAAGGTAAAAGTAAAAGTAGTAATGTCTGTAGAAAATGTTTCTTTTTTGTTTTTGCTTGATGTAAATGTTTTTTTTTCTTTATTTTTATTTAATTTTATTTTCAGAGTGCACCAGAATGCTTTGTTTATATGTTAGACTCACATTTTTTTTTTCTCTTGGGGGAGGATGCCCCCCTATAACAAATGGAGCTGCGTTTCATAAAATCAATATTTGAAAAAGTATGAAGCATTGAACAGGTAAAAGGAGACAAATAATGATCTAATCAGCTTTTCTTCAGATAGTTGCAGACCACATTAAAATGGGTTGAACTGTGAACAAAAAACAAACAATATTCAGTACATGCTTGTTTGATAATGTTTGGATCATTTTATTGAAAATGATGCTGCTCGCTAGTAAACTGATAGAAGCTTAAAAGTATGTAAACTGTAAATCTGGAAACTGTAAATCCAATTTGCAATGAATGGCCATTAAAGGGAAAATTCCCCACTTTATGTGGATGTATAATCCATGTTGATGGTAAATAAAGTCAAATGAAGCAATAAATCCCTTAATATGTGCTATAATGACTGAGAAAACTGAGTTCTGCTGCTGCAAAATCTGTTCTTCTCCCTGCACCAGTGTGATCACAGTTGGTGTTAAGGAAGAACTACAGGCTTTATCATCTTGCATTTCTCATCTCCGCCTCTGGGTAGCCAGGGGGCACGCTAGAGTACTTTTGCCACACAACTGCTGTGGTGATACACAGCAATGTGGGTGTGGCCATCAGAAGCTTGTGCATAGTGCATCCTGGCACAAGTAGACACGCAAGATCAACTCTGACTGGACATCCACATCAAAAGTGGTGAAAATGCACCATTTTTTATGTGGTAAGTTTTATGTACTTTGCAGATGGGGGTGCTCAATCATGATCTGTATTTTCTTCTTTTCTTTCTTTGTATTTTTATTTTTTATTTTAACAGTAAACCAGACCTTGCAGAAAATGCAAAACAAGGCCTTAACAAACTGCTGGCTAATGAAGTCCCCATCGAGATCAAGCCGGTCAACCCCACGCACTTTTACAGACGTGCTGCAACTGAACCGAAGAAGCTGTTCTGGGTGCGAGCACGCGGACATATTGGTAAAGTGAATTAAATGCACATTTGCATAGCATACATTACAAATAGTGAATAGCATTTATACTACACTGTGTAATTGTAGGGTAGTGTCAATAGTCAGAATCCTAAACATGGCTTTTTATTTGCCTCATTCATGAGATTAAATGAAACAGTAAGATGAGACTCTTTGGAGATTGAATGACTTCAACAAAAATAGGAAATAGAATACAGCATGTAACATGATGCCCAATACTCAATATAAACTGAAGTATAACTATTTGTTGATACATTTTCTTTGTGTGTTTCTGTAGGTGAAGGCAACATGAAGCTGCATTGCTGCGTTGCCGCTTATGTATCAGACTATGCCTTCCTGGGCACGGCGCTGCTGCCTTATCCCAACTACAGGGCCCAGTTCTCTGCCTCTCTAGACCACGCCATGTGGTTCCACAGCACTTTCCGCAGTGATGAGTGGATGCTGTATGAGTGTGAGAGCCCATGGGCAGGTCAGTCTGTTGTTCTATATTATCTGCTGTACTTAATTTGTTCTGTCTGCTACAGGCAATGCAAGGCAAGTTTATTTATATGGCACCATTCCGACACAATGCAATACAAAGTACTTTACCATAGAAAAAAAACAATAAAATTGCATTTAAGAGACCATGAAAACAAGAGCTAAAAGCAAGCCAATAAACAGTCAAAACATTACAGAAATTGCATTTAAAAGTTAAAAAACAAAAGTTAAAGCAACCAAATATAAAAACAATAGCTACAGATTACTGTAGTGGGTAGCAGTCCAGGAGGGACTCATGCTGATGGGTTTGTCATTCTGTCAACGACAGTAAATGAGGTCTGTGCATTATTGTTATTTTAGTTGATAATCTCAGAGAAAAAGGACAGCCTTGCCCTTTATAGCCCCAAGTTACAGATGTGAAGTCTCTCCTTGTCATAATGAACCTTTAGTTTGGTTTTTCACCACCTGCAACCTTTGGAAATAAGTAGATCTAAAAAATGTCCCTTATTATGTGTTTAATCTGTTACATACTGGGAAAGTCAAAAACTTCCTTAGCACTGCCATCTTTGCGATTATCAATATGAATATTAAAATCACCTACTATAACAACACAGTTAAGATCAATACACAGCTTATATTATTTTGGATAGCAGTGTTGTGTTGTATCACTTACTATTACCATCATCCTCGTCAAAAATTTGGACGCAAATGTCACTTTCCTGTTTTCCTGCTTTGAGCTGAACATGTGGTTTGTGTTGTGTCCCATAGGGGGCAGCAGAGGACTGGTTCAAGGCCGACTGTGGAGAAGAGATGGGGTGCTGGCCGCGTCATGTTCACAGGAGGGTGTCCTGAGAGTGAAACCTGTTGCACCGCCCAGCAAACTATGAACAAAGTCCTTGCTTTTTTTGTTTTATTTATAATTATATAATATTGTTACTTTATTCATATATGTGTGTGTGTGTATATATATATATATAATATATATACATATATATATATGTATAATTTGTTTTTTAGATATAAAATTGTTACTACAATAACAACTCTGTGATTATTTTATTAAGAACATGCAAAAATTAATTTATTTCCAATCAATAAAGAATACAGAAGTTGTAATACATGAATGCATGTCATTTGTTAGATGAGATGTGTTTAGAAGTTCCTCATTCCAAAAAGTTAAATGAATTGATCCCACTATGTTGCAGTCAGTATGTGAAATTCAATGTCAGTTCAAGTTTCTGCTGTGAAGTCTTTGCTGTACATGATGACAAAACTGTGAATGCAAAGCATGGGATTGTGTTAAGTTACTTTTGGAAAGGCAGCAGACAAATATAAGGTCAGCACTCACATCAGTACCCTAATAGTGGAAAAACTGCCTGCCACTGAGCTTAATTGTGAACAAAGGGGACCAAAAATTTCTGAAAGTTCCACAAAGTAGAAACTAAACTGGCATAACACTTGTCTGCCTCTCTAGTACGTGCACTTACTGCACTTTCTCACTGAGAAAAAAATAAGCAGGTGAATGAAATGTAGAGCAGGACAGTGAAGGAAAGGAACAGCCCGATCCACCAGTGGAGAGTGAATGAACTGAAATCATTATGGAGTAGGGCAGTCAAGGAAATGTCGAACTCGGTCCATCAATGGAAAATATAATAAGCAATTACTGAAGAGCAGGGCAATGTACACACTGTTCCACTAAGAGAGACTAAAAAACGTGAAATTGAAAGAGTAAAATGAACAGATAGGTCCACTTTAATAGCACCATAAAATCTGTTCACAATATTTTTTGCACTGTTCATTATGGCTGAATTTTAGGGCCTATGGGTTGTTCTTACACTGCTACAGATTACAGAAACAGTTTCTGTGCTAAAGTTTGTTGGTTAACTTTTGTGATCATAATGCTTTTATTCTGAAGGATTTGTTCAGAAGTCTAAACATTTTCTACACTGGAATGTTTGAGTGTTTTTTGCTTTGCAGATATGTGCCTCACTCATAATAAATGAATTAATAATCTTGCACTGCCACTGCTTAAACAATGTGTTTCATTCTGCAGGGACAATACTAGGAAGACAGGGGCATCAGTCAGAAGTGACTCCTTGACCAAATTTAGGAAACCTGCTTTCGCACAATCAGTATTTTCAGTCAGAGCAGCAGGTAAATGGAATCTGAGGCTGCGTTTCGCTCAATATCTGGATGTCTATGGGATCATGATGATGTTATTTGTCCCATAGACACTGACCCAAGATGACCGAATATTGCTGTTTGGCATAACTTCAGACTTAAAACAAAAGAAAAAGGTCTGTTCAAAGACATTTTTTAGTTTCTGACTCAGGGAAAGTGGGTATAAAAAGTAAGATTAAAATTCACTAAATAAAATAAATCACTGGAGCAAGATCATGTGTTTTTAACATAAGTGAACTTAAGGCCAAATTCTCATGTTGTCAAGTTTTTGTTCACTTTTATAGAGCAACAGTTGAAAGCATCCTGACTGGAAATTTTACAAATTGGCATGAGATGCACACAGAGGAGGACAGGAAGACTCTGCAGTGTGTCATTAAAACCGCCCAGTACATCAGTGGTACCCATTTACTGAGCGTCAGTAAAAGCAGGAACTACCTTTGTTGTGTAATGATAAATATATCTATCTTGTGCCCATATAAATTATTTTCTTTAAACTATAACTTTACACACAGCCCATATTGTTAACTTGAATTTTCCAAGTGTCTTGTCTTCAATTAGTTAACTTGCTAGCTTGCTACTTCACCATATGGCACATTTCACGTTGTCTCTATATGACAAATTCATATTCATTTTAAGTTCAATACAATGTTAAATAAGTCCATTCTACTTAAGTTCAACTTAATTGTTGTTTTTTTCATTTCAATTAGAGGGGTTTACAATTATGTCTGCTTGTGATATGATTAAAAAAAAAGTTCCTATCTGCATTATACACACTGAACATTTATACATTCCTTGGTCAATATTTGTCACATTCCCACACACACAACACAGTTCTTTCACTTTCAAAATAGATCTTGTGTATTCTCTATGCTATGGGTCTGATACTTTTTATTGAGGGTTTTTGTTTTGGTTTTTGTTGTTTGTTTCCAGACTTTTGCAGTAAGTGCGATTTATCCTTTTTATATTTTTCTCTCTCTATGCCCATTGCTAAGCACCGAAATAACAAATCTGTTGCATATGAAAACCTGCTTAGCAATAAACCTGATTCTGATACTAAAACTGGGCCTAAGAGTCGTTGTGCAGTCTGTATGTGATGGGGTACTAAGTGTTCACAAAATATTTTCGCTTTGCCTTGAAATCCTAATTATTAAATCATTAAATCCCACACACAAGCCTATTTATTGAAGATGAACTACAAGATAACTCAAGCATGTGCGCGCTGTACACCGTCCGGGTGCAGCGCTGTTCCGTCACGGCTGAGTTCCGCCTTTTTCGTTCCGTCAACATATTAACCGACGTTGTTCCAGTAGTCAGACTCTTGACGCTGGTGAATAAATTCAGAATCGTAGAAGATAAGAAATCATTACCTTTATATGACTCGCCGTTTTCTCTTATCCTAGAATATTATTGTGACAAACTGCTGGTTGGTTGTCATGTAGTTAGCGCCCTTGGTTACCATTTTTCACCCAGCATGCATCACTTCTAGGAGAGCTTGTGAGGTAACTTGGACAACAACAACCTGTAAATGTAAAACAACGTAGCGTTACAGGTAAACAGTTACCGTAGCTTTATCTTCAATCAAATGGACAGAAGAGAGATACATTAATGGCACACATACAAATCTGACGTAAGGTAAGGACTGCTACGTTAGCTGCATTGCTAGCTAGCTTAGCCTACGACTGTGGTTGTTTAACCCGTTATTTTAATTAGCAGTAATTCAATCCTTTGTTTACATTGTTAATATTACAGAGTTAGCTTGATCTATAGTTAAGATAGTAGCAATAATATATTCATGACACTTGAAAGAGGTCTGACTGTTTTTTAGGTGTATGGATGCAAATAAGAACCAGCTGTGGTGAGTGGATCTACTTAATGACAGGATGGAGAAGGAACAGCACCACACCGTCGTCTTCAATGTTTCCAAAAGAGAGCTGTTTACCACCAGTAATGGATACAAATCCATGCACAAAAGAGTCAGAGCTCAGTGGAAAATACAGAGGTGAGATGTTCGTGGTCTAACACTAACCCATTTCTGATTGAACTACTACATTTTCCATAGTTTTGCAACAATTCAGAAAAACGCCCAGTTTCAAAATAAATGTTGTCTCCCTCTAGTATGAAGGAAGAGCTGTCTGTGGAGAGGCTGAAAGGAGTCAAGTTGTGGATAACTGCAGGCCCGAGGGAGAAGTTCACAGCATCAGAGGTGATGTATAAAAGGGGGGGGGGATTGCAACAGGATCAAGTGCAATACTCATATAGGTAAAATGTGTGACAGCATACCTTGATAAATGAAGGTTTGTGGTGCTACAGAGATACCCAGCATACAAATCACATTCTCCAGACTAGAGTAGCTATGATACCAGAATTTCAAAGGGACAGTTCACCCCAAAAATCAAAAACACATATTTTTCCTCTTACTTTCTTTTTGCTTTGTAGTAGAAAGAAAGTAGTTCTGGTACGTTCTACCGCTGAAAGAAAGTAGTTCCTGCGTGAAACTGCTCACAACAAGATCTGTGGATTATCTTGAGTAACCATGGTTTCTGGAAAGAGATATTGGTGTTTTATTTTTCAGATATGTTTTTTGGTGCTTTGAGCACCACAAGCCGAGTGCAATCTAATTCCTTTTGTTGTAGAGAAGGCAGATACCTCTACAACTAATATCTCCAAAAGTCTGCAACTCCCATCATAACTATCTAGATGGATAAATAGCACTACAGCTAAGGCAAAAAAAAAAAAAAGAAAGTCCAAGGCACACAGAATAGGATAATTTTTATTCTTTGTTTAAACTGACAACCTAAACCTGACTGACTAAACACTGTCTGGCTTCCCTATGCTGCAGGCCAAATTTCATGCAGGACAACATTAAGACTGAATTGAACTGAGGTCTTGAATGAGTGCGTAGATCTTTTTGTCAGCTTCAGTACTTATGATACTATAATTAACAGATATTGTATTGTTTTAAACACATTGAAAAGTTAAAGAAGACTGTTACTTTTGTCAACTTTACTCCAAATGCAAGGAAACATGATTTTTTTTTCATTGAAATGAAATTTAAAATTACTATTCCTACAAAAATGGTGACTCAAACTCTATCCATACACATGCTTCAATATGTTTTATTTTCCCTACAATGGGTCTTGGTGTGAGAGATGGTAGAAATGGTAAGCTTACCAGCCACATCATAATGAACTTTTACTGTGCTGCTTTTAAATTCTGCCCTCTGCAGGATTTTTACGGTGTTGTTCCATTTTCTTTCAGCTGGAGGTACTGAAGCACTACCTGGATGGAGGAGGAAACATCCTGGTCATGCTTGGGGAAGGAGGAGAAATGAAATACGACACCAATATCAACTTTCTCCTGGAGGAGTTTGGAATAATGGTTAACAATGGTGCATATCGGATTTTTGGGAAATGACAGTTGACATAATCTAATGCAGTAAAAGGTATTTTTCTAACAACTGACAGTTCAAATGTTCACTATTGAATTCTGTTGTGTCTTTTTTTCTCTCCATCACTGCTGCAGATGCTGTTGTGAGGAATGTCTATTACAAATACTTCCATCCTAAGGAGGCGCTGGTTTCCAATGGTGTATTGAACAGGTTTGTTGTTGCAGTAAATATTATTTTTCTCACACGAAAACACCCATTTTATACTTTCAATAAGTTTATTAGTGTTTGTAGCTCCTAAATGTATTCACATTTAGTTGTAATCAATTTACTTCTCTTAAATAAATTAGTTTGTAAGTTACAATGGTGTATTAGGGCCATGGTAGGTAAAAAAAAAAAAAACAGGAACAAAAACTTGCAGAGCAGGGTAATATTCCAAGGGAAAAACTCAGAATATCTGAGATTAATTACATAAATTTACAGGAATAAACATACACACAGCATATTCTTAGAGATTACAGTGGTGAATTTCTGAGAATAAAAGTTGAATATTTTCTGAGATTATAAAGTCGCAAAATTCGCAAGAAAAAAAAAAAAGAAATTCTCTGATTAAAATAACAAATTCACAAAAAAAAATTGTCAATGAATCACACTGCTTCACTTTGCAAGGTTAGTTCAGATTATTATACTGTGTAGTAAAGTGAAATATACTGATTTGGATGAGATGATAGCTTTTGTGCAGCAGGAACTACAACGCAATGGACAGATGCAAGGATATTGCCGGTCACATCTACAGCAAATTCAAAAGGGAACTGTGCAAATGAATCGATCCTCAAGTATTCCCTTATTGCTAAATCCAATTTCAAAGTGATTAGGTCATCCATCGCACGAACAATACGTGGCAAGCAGCGCATCTGTGGTGTGATCAGGTTGATCCAACCTGGTTCCTTGACCGAAAAAGGGAGGGATTTTTTCATAAATTGTGAATTTTTCTGTGAAATGTACCTCTCTAATCTCAGAGAAAAAAAAAAGATCATCATCCTCACCGCATTATGTATACTGACTATGACTACTGACTGTAATTCCAGAGATTATTCAAGTTTTATTATTATTCAAATTTACCACTTTAATCTTGCTATTCTCAGAATATTACCCCCTCCCCTAGCTTCTACAGCAGCCCTAATACACCCTTGTAGTAAGCTGATGCACATCGTCACAATTTTCTGCCTTTTTCTTGTTCAGAGAGATCAGTCGGGCTGCTGGCAAAGTGGTCACAGGAATCATTGAAGATGAAAATGTTGGAAACAATGCACAGTAAGATATTTACTTTTATATTCTTATCTTCTACATGAAGTGCTGCTCGGGCTGGACTGTATATATAGCTGAAAAATGTATCATGATAAAGTGTCTGTATCGATAATTATTGATCATTTTCAATGACCTACTTTTAACAAAGACCAGGAGAAAAAAGGTTGAATTTAATCATTTTATTTCCGAGTGTTAGTCATTGCACGCTGTATTATCGAGGAATTTAATAGGCTGTTTATGAGACAGGGTGTATTCTTCATGTGCTGTCATGGTGGTTTGTAATTAATGCATTGAAGTGAAACTTCTGAACAATATATCGGACAATTTTGTTACTGCTGTTGATAAAGTGTCTAATGCTGACACATATTGTTACATATTGTTTTATCGCCCAGGCCTAAGTACTCCATGTAGTGTTTGGAGCGATTTTGAATGCAAGCTGTTGCGTCTTTATTTGTGCAGGGCTCTCACATTTGTGTACCCGTACGGTGCCACGCTGAGCGTGATGAAGCCGGCTGTAGCTGTTCTTTCCACTGGCTCGGTCTGCTTCCCCCTGAACAGGCCTGTCCTGGCCTTCTATCAAGCAAAGGTCAGAGACACAGTGTAGTTTCCACGTTCATTCCCAGACCATAATATGTATGTATATTTGGGATATGATGTTGAAAAGGTGTCTTATTTCTTATGTAGGAGGCTGGAAAACTGGCAGTGTTGGGTTCCTGCCACATGTTCAGTGACCAATACATAGACAAAGAGGAGAACAGTAAAATCATGGTGAGTCCAGTTGACAGTTTAAAGGGACAGTTCACTCCAAAATCAAAAATGCATATTTTCCAATAATTTATCAATCTAGATTGTTTTCGAAGATATCAGCTATAGAGATTTCTGCCTTCTCTCTAATATAATGGGACTAAATGGCACACGGCTCGTGGTGCTCAAAGAGCCGAAAAATGTTTTCAAAAAAATTCAAAAACCAGCGTCTCTTTCCCCAAAATCATGAACCCGTTACTCAAAAAAAAAAAAAAAAAAAATCCACACACATTGTCTGAGCAGTTTCATGTAGGAACTACTTTCTTTCTAGTCGAAAAGAAAGTAGTTCCGGTAGATTCTACTGCAGAAGGAAAGTCAGAGTTTTTGAATTTTTCAAATGCATGTTTGAGCCGAGTGCTGTTATATTGGAGAGAAGGTGACAAATCTGCAGCTCACACCAAAAAAAAATCTAGACGGATAAATAGCACTACAGGCCTGGGGAAAAATATGTATTTTTGATTTTTGGGTGAACTGTCCCTTCAATATTTTTTATCCACTTACACATCGGACGGGTAGAAGAGTGCTCTGTTCAGTCTGTCATACTTTCTTATTCCAGGATGTTGTGCTCCAGTGGCTCATGACTGATAATATCCAGCTGAATCAGATTGATGCTGAAGACCCAGAGGTGAGGAAGTAGACCTGACAGGAGAAAGGCATCACTAGTATTGTCTTTTAAATTATCTGACATCTGTCTCATCCTTTTGTCCCCCAGATCACAGATTACACCATGCTGCCAGACACGGGGTGTTTGTCAGAACAGCTGAGAGTGTGCTTACAGGAGGGCGATGAAACCCCCCGGGACTTCACCTCCCTCTTTGACATGTCTTTGTTCAATTTGTCGACCGACACTTTGCCCCAAGTCATCAAGTGAGAATGCAAAATTCCACATGAGTGTGGTCACCGCTCTGTATTTCTTCATCGCTAAAATGTTTTAATTTTTTTTTCTGCAGTGCTTACAAGCAGCTAAAAATCAAAGAGGAGCCACTTCAGCTGATCACACCGCAGTTTGAGACCCCTCTGCCTCAGCTTCAACCAGCTGTAAGTTTCACTCCTGCTCTCCTGTTCCAGCCAGTGCTTTTCTATAATTACGTAGAATTCATTTCTAGAGCAGCATTTTTCCTTTTTCTTGATTAATTGATTAATAGTTTGCCTATAAAATGTCAGAAAATGGTGAAAAATGTTGATCAGTGTATCCCAAAGCCTAAGATGCATGTCTTCAAATGGCTTGTTTTGGACACAGCCCCAAAAATTTGTAGTTTACTGTCACGGAAGAGGAAGAAAACCAGAAAATATTCACATTTGAAGCAGGGAATTTTGACTTTTTTCTTAAAAAATTACTCAAACTGATTAATATATTGTCAGAACAGCTGGCAGTTAAATTGATAATTGATTAATCATTGCAGCTTTATATTATATTCAATACATAATAGTACAGAACAACTGATCAGCTGTATGATGAACCCAAACAGGGAACACAATTACTGCAGAAAGATGTGCGACTTGGATGGATTTTGAAGGGATTATTTCTTGTGAATATCACATCAGAGATGTTTAGGAATTTCATATATAATTCTGTCTGTATAATATATATATATTTTAACAATCAAATATACTTAAGTAGCCTTCTTTGACAAATTCAGGGTTTTCTTCTCCCTAATGCTTGGCCATTGTATATTAGCTCCTTCGTTGTTTTAGCTGCTTACTTTTCTAATGCAGGACGAGGCTGTTAAGCAGACAGTGAAGGTTCATTGAATACAGCTTGTGTTCAGCTCTTCACTGTGACCTTATCCTGTGAGATTTTCCTTTAGTTTAATAATAGTTTTTCCTTAGTTTTTTCACCGAAAGGAATGAAAGGCTGAGATATATGGGCCTCCTGTATATTTCTGAAGTTTTCTTATACCCCTTAAAATCAAGGGAAGAAGTGTTCTAGACTCATATGTAACTGAAATGTTTTGGGAAGAACGTTTTGCTCTAAGCTCCACAAGTTAAACCCAGAAGTTGGTGTTGTCTCGTCTTTTAGGTCTTTCCACCTGCCTTAAGTGATTTGCCTCCACCCATGCTGGACCTGTTCGATCTTGATGAAACGTTCTCTTCTGAGAAAGTGCGCCTAGCACAGCTCACCAATAAATGTAAGTCCAGTACTTGTGTAAAACGATTAAGGGGAAAGTTGGGCACTTTTCATACGATGTCCAGTCGGCATTGATAGTGAATGTAATCAACTGAAGCCATAAATTCCTCAGTGTGTGCTATACTGACCAAGAAAGCAGAGGTCTCCTGCTTCTAGACCTGTGCTATCACCACCCTAGCCTATAGTCATGACTTTGGTTGGTCAAATTGTCTTCAGTGACAAAAAATACTTTAATAATAGCAAGCACACCCCCTGACTACTCAGAGTTGCAGACTAGAAAGCAAAACTGAGAGGGTCTGTACTTCTTCCTTAACACCAACTACATCATTGAGACATCAGTGAATGCAGGAAGAACCACAGATTTTGCTGCATTAGAACTAGAGCCGTGTATTGCAAGAATCTACTAATATGATGCAACTCATGATACAGGGATTATGATTCAATATAGCGCGGTACTGTTAGCAAGGTGATATTTTTCCATTTTTAAAGTCAATTTTAGGAAAACTGTAGTAGTATAAAAATCACGTCCCCACATGCATAAAATCTAAGTTTAAAGAGTTTAGTTTTTATGCAATTAGAATAGTATAGGTAGATGACTGATATCTAGCGGTTAGGGGTTTTAAACAAGTTGAACTGCCTACAATTTTTGCATCATGGTATACAGTGTTACGCATTTGAGAATAAATAAAATGTCACAAAACATAATATAGCAGTACTCAAATTTATCAATATTTTCTTACATCCCTTGTTAGAGATTGATTTCTCAACCAATCTATAGCACACTGTTATTAAATTTAGTCAACTCAAGCAATTATATTCTAACTGGACATCCACATGAAAAGTGCCCAACATCCCTTTAACTGGTTAGGTTTAGACCATTCATAGAGAGGTTCTATCTGGTCATTTTTAAACTGGTTGCATTCACAGGTACGGATGATGATCTTGAATTTTACGTGCGGAAGTGTGGTGAAATTCTGGGGGTTACGCCAAAGTTGGATAAAGATCAGAGGGATGCCAAGCACATCTTGGAACACGTTTTCTTCCAGGTTGTAGAGTTCAAGAAGCTCAATCAGGTGAGATACCTCTATAAATTCCAGTATAAGTTAATTTTTTTGTTCATTGAAGGCCTCGTCTAAACATGAGTTTTCCCCACCCTGCAGGAGCAGGATATTGACCCAGAGGCACAATTTACACCGTTGGATTCATGAACTTGAACTCTGCCTTCTAACGAGGACCAAGCATATGTAGCATATTTTGTAAGGGAGGTAAATGGACTGGTATGGTCTTTGTTGTTTGTAAACATGGTACTGTGGGGATTAGAAGCTGTATATAAAGTTATATTTTCATATCTTTCTATTTTATTTTGGAAAGAAATTGTAAAACACAGTTAAGCAAATGAAGTCACACTTTTATTTAAATATTAGTCTTTAAAAACATTGTAAAGGCATATAGAACTCTACATTACTCCTCACACATGGATCCTGTAAAACAAAATGAAAAGCTGCAGCATGGATTTTGCAGATTTTGCCAGAGCATACAGTTATTAAACATTGTTGACTAAACTGAGCATCTTACATTCATATGTACATCCAGCATTTAAAATCTAAGTAGATTCATCCTTGATGCATGGTGGGTGTAGAGGCAAACATTCATTCAAGCCCGTACTTCTTTTTCCATGTTGAGGGTGTGTGTGTAGAGGACATTTCTGGCCACGTCAGGGAGAAACTTCAGCCAGTGAATGTTGTGTGGACTGGGGTTTTGGGCTCCAAGTTTGCTCCAGAGCGCTGGACTCCATGTAAGGTTTGGGACTGTTGCTCTCCGCTTTAATCAAAGACACATCCCATGACATTTGAGCAGCAGAGAGATCACTGTACAACTGGTCGGAGCAAGCAGCCTTCTTTTGCTTCTGAAGGAGCACTTGGGGAGTGGAGGACTTTCCCTGCAAAGGCACGGACAGGTGACAGTTGTCAGCCTCTGGAGCGCTGAAGCTGCTCACTGAAAAGGCCGCAAAGGGAGAATTGGGCTCAGATGACAGGCAGAGAGAAGCCAGGATGGACAGTCGGGCGTCAGATCCATCAGCCACTGTGTCGTTTGACTCTCTGGATGTGGACAGTTTTTCCAGCGACAAAGCAGACAGCCAGCTCTGTTCCTCAAAAAACTTCCTGTCAAGCTCCGATGGCGATGAACACTCAAAGCTTTTCATATCTAGGAGGTAAAATGGTAGATAACCACTTGGAGTCACATCATCTGGACACACTTAAATCAGAGAATAAAAACAGTTTTCTTACCTTTAATGACATAAGGTTTCTCCATTGTTTTCCTCTGGGCCAGTGAGTATCAGCTGAGCTCCATGTGGGTTTTAAACTGTTGAAGCTGCTTGTTAATTGACCCAGCTGGAGGCTGAGCAGGTCATCAGTGTGGAGGACAGAGGTGGGAGAGCATACAGCCTTTTAAAGTTGCAGACACTTCTTATTTGTGATCACATTTTATTTTTCAGATTTTTTAAATTAGAACTTTAAAAAAAATCTTATTCAGATTATGTATGTTTTTAAAATAGTTTTTGATGTAATAAGGAAACTGGGTGAATAAAAATAAACTAACAATTATGTAAACTTAATTTATTGATAATCTTCAGATTTAAGAAGTTGGAACCAGTAGTATTTAGTAATTTTGATTGTTAATTGACATAAGTGATTGCCAATTTATGTTCTGTCATTTAATTAATTGACTAGTTACTTAAGCTCTAAATAAAACTATCTCTTAAGATGATTGGTTTTTAATAATTATAAAACATATAATGATCTTTTGTTTCTTGCTTTTAATAATTTTTCATTGTGCTAATAATTTTTGTATTCCTCTATTTTTTATTTATTTATATTTTTATGTATTAATTTTTAATATGCTTTTTTATTTGTTATTTATAATTTCTATTTATTTAAAGGGGGGGTTATACATAACAATATGCAGGATTGAGCTTGTCTTTATACTGTAAACATATATGTAACTCTATTTCATATATGACAACATAACCATATATGAAATGAGTAATGAAAGTTTGGTATTTGAACATTTTTGTTTGATTTGGACCACTGTCATATGATCAGGACATGCACTTTTTATTTAAGATTTTATTTTGAAGCTCCCACCGGAAGCATTCTATCTGTCTCCCCGACCCTGCGCGCACATCTAATGCGCAGCTACGTCACGGTCCGCTTTCTACGCTAGAGAAGGGCGCGAGATAGAAATCCAGGAGCGCGGACAACCCGGCGGCTCGGCTCCAGCTGGTTACAAGTTACAGCAGCACCGACCCTCCACGACCACCACCACCGACCACTTCATAAAGGAAATAAACGTGCGGAATACACCGGAATATTATACTGAATACACATGCACATGACGTGCCCCGGCAGCAGGACAACTCACCGCCTGACCGTAAACAACAGAAACAGAGGGAAATGTCCTGGTGGGCGCGCGGGTAAGATGTTCATCTTTGTTATGTGAATTAAAAGCAGCATTAGTGCTTATTTTATTACAGACGGGCTTAGTTTTAACATTTAGTTTTATATCGTTAATGGTATTCAGTTGCCGTAAGTGAAAGATTTGGCTTATGACCTAGTCTTGTAACTTGTGGCTACTTCACGGACTCCCGTCTGTGCCGCCCTTTTCCGGAGAATCACGACAAACAGATTTCAGTATTTCATTTAGCACCAGACACTCATTCTATTACCTGGAGACAGTCACATAAATCTGTGTAACGCTGAAATGGCATTAAAATCTTGCCAAACCATAGTTCATCCACATGAGAAAGCTGCTAAGTCTCAGATTAAACCTGATAGTCCAGTTTTCTTCGCCACAGCACAGGGCGGGTCAGAGTGTAGTTTCTGCTGCGTTCACTGTCAGCCTTTCTTCGTGCACATCATCACATCTGTCTGTCTCTCAGTGAGGATGGAGAGGAGGCCATGCATCAAGACACCGACTCTGATGTGGCAGAGCAGAGAGATGGTGGGAAAGTGAAGGTGAAGTGGACACAAGAGGAGGTGATTGCCAGGACTTGTCCCCACTCGTTTGCATGTTGATTTGTGACCCTGTCACAGTAAACAGTGGATCGGTTGTACAGGGGGTATAAACGTGCTTATTTGTTTGTGTTTCCAGGATGACAAACTGAAGGCGTTGGTTCAAAAACTGGGCACCAGCGACTGGAAATATATTGCCAGCTACATACCAGTGGGTTTGATAAACTTTTATTGTTGCTTAAGGGCACCTTGGCCACTTGATGTCAACAGTAATCTCACCCAGTGTTTTGAAAATTCTAACACTTCTTCGTCTTGTTTTGCTTAGTCTCACACTGAGCACCAGTGTCAACACCGTTGGTTTAAAGTCTTGGATCCAGAATTGGTTAAAGGTCCTTGGACTAAAGAGGAGGATGAGAAGGTAGGTGATGTGTGAGCTAGCAACACTGGAGTAGGATGCACAAGTAAAGTAATATAATTTTCAGAACTTACCTGACTGTTATAATATGCTGCTATTTGCCTTTACCCAGTTTTATTCATTCATTCATTCATACACCAGAGGTGTCACAGTGTACCAGTATAGAAAATAACAGTGATATTTAGAAAAAATGGTTTCATGTTAATAATATACATATGATAATATTATGGAAATCAGTGTTTTTCAAACTTTTTGTGCCCAAAGCCAAAATCCGAAGACACGCTTGTATTCATCTGTGTACAATACCCTCTGTAATGAACCAGCGGAGGCAATGCAGTAGTAACAGAAGCAGACTTCCCAGAGTGTGGGTGGGGAAAAAAATAGGGCATCAATCAATCAGGGCCTTTGATTTGTCACACTATAATAATTTCCACCATCCGGCAACTGTTTGAATGGTGAAAACTGAGGGTTTCTTTGTTCTCTTTGTTTTTAAAGAATTTTGTAAGGGAATAGAATTTTCCTCTGTATTGAGAAATTAGTGTGTACAAAGTACTCATATACCGAATTAAAAAGTAATACATAACTTTTTGTATGGTTGTATATTGCTAAATGTAAAAAAAAAAAAACAGTGCAATATTTGATTTTGGCCATATTGCCCTGTCCTGTGCAGGGGTTAAAAATTTGACTCTGATTGTGATTCATCAGAATGAGTTGTAATTCTGATGCGTACCCCTCATTCCTCAGGTTATAGAGCTTGTGAATCTCTACGGCAACAAACAGTGGGCAATGGTGGCCAAGCACCTGAAGGGCAGACTGGGGAAACAGTGTAGAGAGCGCTGGCACAACCACCTCAATCCCAATGTGAAGAAGTCGTCGTGGACGGCCGAAGAGGACCTCATCATCTACAAGGCTCACTGCCTGCTCGGAAACCGCTGGGCTGAGATCGCCAAGCTGCTCCCTGGAAGGTAAATACTCTCCATCTGATTTTGAAATTGGTTTTGTGCAGAATCAAAGCCTTGTATGACAAGCCATTTTAACGTTAATCGCTGACTAGTAACAATTTGGTTTTCGCTAATGGAATTTTGACACATCAAAATGTTAATTTAAGATATCTGTAAAACTATTTTGACATGTTATAAATATATCACATGTAGAAATTACATTTTGTTGCCATATGATATGGTGCTTTGTTGTATCATGCTATGATGATAATGTCACCCTATTAGCATATTAATTTTGGATATGTAGGTCATTGAAGATATCCACCATGACATTATGACTTGATATCTGAAATTAAATTCTAACTAGCTATAAAAGGAATTGTAGATATCTGAAATGCAGTTTTTAGTAGTGACAGTTCCAAGCTCAGTAATTAAATTTTGACTAATCAGACAGATAGATGTCTGTGTAATGTAAGAACAATTGTAGATATGTACAGTGAACAACAAGTAAAAAGTGAAGTGAGTGAGAATTGAGTTGTAGACAGCATTAATTACAATTGCAGCTAGTCAAAATTACATTATGGATATGTCGACTTGGAACTATGACAAGTCAGAATTGAATTATAGATATCTGTAATTGAGTTTGAATAGAAATCAGTGGTATCAATGGGAATTGTAGATATCTCTAATTAAAATTGCCTCCAGTCAGAATTACATTATGTATGCCTGGAATTCTAACCAGCCAAAAAGCAATTATTGATATCTACAATTGTTATTACTGCTACTGATTAAATGTTAAAAAGGCTTGCGTGAGTCTTGCTTCTCCAAAGGACTCATGCTGTGATATCTATTCACAGGACAGATAATGCAGTGAAGAATCACTGGAATTCTACCATCAAACGCAAGTTAGAGATGGGCTTCTACGCCGGGGAGGTCTTCAGGCCAAATGAGCTTGAAGAACTGTTGGCCCGTGTTAATAAAGACCTGCAGGTGGGCTGTCGTTCCGTGATGTTCTCCTCTGAGATGAATGCTGTATTGAACTGTACAAACAGTACTGAAAATTCTGTATCTGATTACACAGATGCCCAGTTGCTCTCAAGACGGTGCAGACAAAGACCCAGAGCAGAAAACACATCCTTCAGTAAGTAACCAATAACACTGGACTTGTTATCAATACAGTCTACAAAAAGAATGTGTTTATTACCCAATTGCACAACATTAATCATGTTTTTAATGTCAGTATTACCATAGATGTCTAATTTTTTTCTCACCAGTTGCAGGAAACACCAGTCCCGCCCTGTGTTAAAGCCAGCCGCAGTGAAGCCGGACCATCAAAGTCTGCGTCCTCCTCGCCAAAGGAGAGTCTAAGCCCCAAGACTGAAGCAGACGCCACAGGAGAAACGAGCTGTTCCAGCTGGGTGGTGGACAGTTCCGGCTTTCTCTCCCCTACTGGCCCAGCGCTGAAGGAAGTGCTGGACATGGTGGATGGGGTAAGTATCTGTAGTAACCAACAGATAGCATGTAATTCTCTTCACTAGGCCTACGCCGGGAGGAGATCATGTGATGTGTGTGTGTGACTGTTTTATCCAAATGTGTCTGCTGCTTGTCTTACTGACCTTTCAGCCAAATACTTTTTGTGCACATTTATGATGCTATGCAGAAGGACTTCATGGTTGCAGTGACTTACAATTTTTTGAAAAATCTATTTTAATGACTGCTCCGTTTTATCCCAACTGCTGTCTCCTTGCCCCTCTTAACAGGCTGTTAGGGGCCACAAGCCATCAATAACTGCTAGACTAAAAAAACAAGGCTAACCTAGTCTGTTGCAGGCCACATTTTGGCCTTTTGACGTGGCTCAAAACTGACATCCATAGAAACGTTTTGTTTAATCTTGAGCCAGAACATTTGCCGATTAATCCCATACCTGATAGGTTATGATCAACTTAAGTTAGGATGATATGAGAGGAATAAACCCCTGCTGTGAAATTGGAGCATTCAAGGTCCACTAGTAAACAAACGAGAGATGCACATTTCATTACAAAATCAACTGTAACTGAACTGACCTTCATGAAATTTGGTTTGTTATAAACCTAAAAAATGTAACATTACTTGTTGGAATTAAATCAAATTACTGGGGCCAATCTAATCAGCACTGTGCCAAAACATTAACTCTCTGAATAAGCCACAGCTTCCACTGGGAAATATTGACTCTCACCTATGAATAGGCAACGGCAAGTTTAAATTTTTAAAATACCAGTTTTTGTGAGTTTCTTCAAAAATGTTTTCTACATGTATTATATTGTTGTAAAGCCACCCAGTTAATTGTAATGTTCTAAATAGCTATCAATGTTTAAATTGGAAAGTTTGGACTTCTTGTTCTATTCTGTTTATTGATTCCTTATCACGTTTACACAGTTAGTTGAATGCAGGACACCCAAAACAAAATACAAAAAACTTTATTCAAAACTTTGCGAATCTTCGCTGGATTCATCTAGCTGTTGTGGTGGCATTGCAGCGGGTGCTTCACCATCTGTTGTCTGGCTGAGATCTGCACTCTACTGAGTGCAGTTTAAAGGACTGTTTGGTTGTTTGTGCTGTTTTAATGTTTTCATTATTGTAAGACATGCTTCTTATGGCAGTGAACATCAATGATTTAATATTTTTTTAGTTTGTGACCTTTTACCGCTTATCCAAACACAGAAAAGCTTGAAAAGGTGTAGCTGATTGTAATATTTCACAGTAATGACTTGATGTCCAACTAACAAGTCATATATCTCTCCTGCTATCAGGACCTCGATGGTTGGTGCAACCTAGCAGCCTTTGACCTGCCTGAGGACAGTCCAAGTCCAGAGCGCCATCAGTTCCGTCTGGAGGGCAGCGCCCTGCAGGAGTTGAGCAAAAGCAGTAAAGGGGAACTCATTCCTATCTCCCCTGGAGGGGTCACGCCACCCTCCATACTGAACCGCCGAAGCCGGAGACGCATCGCCTTGTCTCCAGATGCCAATAACTCCATGACTCCGAAGAGCACTCCTGTCAAAATCTTGCCCTTTTCTCCATCTCAAGTAAGTTGATTAACCCTGTCGCTCGGACTTTGGTGCAGCTCTCACGTCATGATGTCACATGGCATCGTGCACTAACTAACCTGTTTTTTTTCCAGTTCCTCAACATGTGGACCAAACAGGACACTCATGACCTGGAGAACCCGTCCCTCACATCCACGCCAGTGTGCAGCCAGAAAGCCATTGTTACTACACCGCTACAGCGGGACAAGACCCCCCACACTCAGAAGGAGAAATCAGTGTGAGTGGTTTCTAACGAGGTTTGGCTTCCAATAGCTGCCTCCATGTTGGTTCCAGTTTCTGTTCAGCAGAATGCCTGGATTCATCAAGCAACGATGCTAACAAGACTCCTATCAAACCTCTGATGTCCCCTCCCTCTTTTTTATTAGCATAGACCAGCTGATCATCTCAGTTTCATGTCATACAATATAGATAATAAATTTAGTTAACATTTCATATATTTGCAAATGTATTAAAGTAAATTTAAAAAGATTTGATAGGGTGTTTAAACGGATTCTGATTTGATACTGTATTTGAATTTGATTTTGAGTCTTTGTGTAAAATTTCGTTTTCATGTAGGTTTGTTACACCAAACCACAAGTCCGAGCTCTGTACAACCCCACGAACTCCAACGCCGTTCAAAAACGCCATGGAGAAGTACGGTCCTCTGCAGCCTCTGGTGAGCGTCTATGACTGTCAGTGAAAAGTAATAAGCTCAGTTTACTGTGTTATAAGTGCTGCATTAACAGTTTTTCTGCTTTATAATCTTAGCCTCAGACGCCAAACCTTGAGGATGATATAAACGAGGTCATCCTGAGAGACGCTGGGATTGACTTGGTTGTCGTACGCTCCACTCCACCTGAGCAAAGACGCAAAACAATGGTAACTATGAATCAACTTTAAGGATACAATGATACTTTATTTATCTTTTAACAGCAAGGTTGTAAAATTAAATTTAGTTGTAGTTCAGTCTTTCGTTGATTGATTGATTAATTGATTGATGTGCTGGATTTGGGCTCCGCACAGGCACCCCTCCTCCCTGATATCACTGATGTTTGATATTTGGGTATTTTGGTATTTGGGTGTCAATGAATGACCGGCTGTAGAGTTTTCCTTTCCCTGGGCCGTACATATCCCATGTCAGTTTGTGATCTTTCCTGATAGGATGCTCAATCGCTCCTCTGCAGAAGTTAACAGGAACATGGCACAGGAATTTTGCCCTTTTAAGTTTGTTAAGTGTTAAATGTATGGCATTTATACATACAGTATTACATCGTCAAGAGCTAATGTAATATAAGAAATTAAGAAGACCTCATTCAGAATCACATAGAAATTTGTAACAATGCAAATTACTGAAAATCTGCATAACCTTGCTAAATATGCATGTAATTGACTCAATATATCTAGATATGGATAAAACCAAAATATAAATTTTGTACAGTTTAGTTATGTATTTATCAATATGCATGCCATAACATATAGTAAACCGTAAGGACTGCATATCAGCGGTATTTTTTCTGTAAGCTAGTTACCATCAGTGATCTCATCCAAATTTTAGATTAATCTAGAAATTCAGATTCATAACAAGAAAGAAATATATTATGTAAGATTATGATATTTTATTTGAACATTTCTAACAAATTTTCTCTGAAAACCATCACAGAAAATAATCATAGCCTACAGGAAAGACTGGAAACAAGTTGATCTTAAGCATAAAAGCATTTAGAAGCTTACAATGTAATATAATAATGTATATTAATAATTTATCGTTTTTTTAATTGTGCAAATTTTTTTGTAACTATTCTACTGAACAGGACAATTTAGTTTATTTATATTTTAATATAGACATTTACATTTAAAATGAAAATACACTTTTAGTAAAAGTCAGGTATCAGCAGCATTGTATTTTCTTATTCAACCAAGTTGTTGCACATACTCCATTGAAAACTGTCAAAATGACCACCTTGGTCACTTTAGTGTAAAATCTCGCCAGACTGAGGCCAATTGAATGTTGAGACATTGAACTGGACAAGAGAGAAATATGACTTTAGAATAGAGCGTGGGTGTGTACCTTCAAAAATGGAGAAACAGTTACAGCAATATATAAGATGCATGCTGCTGTTGGAGACAAAATCAATGGGAAACATAGAGCCCAGATGTCAAGTCAGAGTTTTTATATGACAGTTTGCTTGTGATCAAGTACCTGTTGGAACTCAAATATGTGTGTATCTGTTTAACTAATACTGTAAATTGTAATCTGAAAGTTTGACTGCCTGAGAACGTTGAGTACTTGCTGTTTTTCAGCTGCACACTGCGTCACGTTCACAAATTCACACCTCGTAGCCGTACATTACAATGACAGTCCTCCACTGTTGCCCAGCAGGCAGCTGTGCATAAGCAACCGAGTGTGAAATCCGGAGTTCACTCACATCCCCCAACCACATATTTCTGGGCTTCTGCTGCCACCGCCATTCAACAGCGCTTTGAGCTAATATGTTTTAGCTTCCACACTAGAACCTCGATGAAACACAACATAAACTGCTCAATGCTGGCCTTGTTCCATGTTTGCCTGGATCTATTGTTATCGCTTTTTTTTATTTATTCTCAGCATCGGCCCCCTATGAAGAAAGTGCGAAAATCACTGGCCCTAGATGTCGTGGACTGCCAAGTGATGCCAACATCCAAACGCAAATCCGTCAAAACTGAATCCAAACACAGCATCAAGGTAAACAACATGGAAATGTGTTATTAGCCTGTCTGTCCCCAGATCTGACGCACACTAATCCCTCTTATCCTTTTTTGGCCACAGGAAGAACCTGTGCTAGTTTCTATCAACTCCTCATCATTTTGCAGTAAGCAGCATGAAAATATTTTGGATCAGGGATTCCTTTTGGGACCTAGTGACAGCGCCATATTCCCCAGCACGGTGCCTCCGATTCCAGTAAGTTCCGCCTTTTAACCTAAAAGGAATGAGAATATTTTAACAAGGTTTCTCGTCTTTAAACTGATTCTACTGTGATGTTTTTTGTTTCTCTCCTCAGATGTCAAAAGAATGGGAGGCAGTTGTTTGTGGCCAAACTAAAGACCAGCTCATAATGACGGAGAAAGCAAGACGCTACCTTCGCTCACTTAAATCCCACGCTCCCAACCGGGCTCTGATTCTGTCCTGAAACGCCAAAATACACATGCACAACTTGATGTTGCTGTTTTTTGCTGTTCTCATTTGTGGTGGAGAAAAGACCATGTCATACTGTATGTAGGTTTAGTCCAGTTTTTGAACAGATGAACAAGTCATTAGCAATCAAAACACTGACGATATACAGCCCTGTCAATAATTTAAGAGAGAATGGCGCTTTTAGATTTAGTCTCACTTCAGTGGCCTTGTCCGAAAGGCTCGAAAAGGAAATGAATGAATCACATTTCATTGTATTTTTGTAATTTAAACATGTTTGAAAAGAAAAATGAATGTAAAATTTTGAGCCTGACTGATACTGGATTTTTGGGGCCGATGCTGATATTGGGAGTAAAAACATTCTGATATTAGTATATCGGCAATAAAGAAACTTTATTGTCCAAAATAACATAACAATCTGCATTATGTTCGCTTATAAAAAGACATGTATCATATCGATTTGTATCTGACAACATGTAACTGTTGTAGGTCAATATTAGCCGATAATATCGGCCAACAGATATATTGGTCAGGTTCTAGTAATTGAAAAATCACGACTATATACTTCTATCACTGAAAAGACATGGTTTTACATTGCATAATGCGTCTAATGTAACAGTTTTTTTTATTGTGAAGAGTACAAACACTCAGGTTGCACGTCCATATCTAAAGTTCTGTTGTGTAACTTGAATATGGAATAAATTCAGACAGGTTGATCAGTAGTGCATTTAGAGACGAGAGATCTGTTAAGTGAAATTTGTCTTGTTGTATGGTCTGTGTAGCATGTGTATAGATTTGTATGATACATCTCACCCACATTAAAAGTGTGGGCCCTATGTGGGATAAATTAGACATCTGCTTGGAATGTAACAACTGCAGCACATGTCAATAATCCATCGAGGAAGATAAAATACTGAGATCCAACAAAGAGAGGTTGAGATGTAATGGACGCTGTACCAGGTCAAGGGTATTATTTTATTTGGCACTGTTTGTAAATATTTAGTGTTGTATGTTTTGATTCTATCTTACAACATTTTGTTAATAAATTTTAATAAAATGCCAATAATATGTCCAATGCACATTTTCCTCCTGATTGTGCCACTACAGCACAAAGCGGCTCAATATTATACTGCCAATCAAATATAAACCTTTCATTTAACATTTGACTAGTTGTGGGTGTATAACAGGTTTCATTTCAACCAGATTTGTTTAAAACAGCTCAGCTAAATGAAATGATGAGCTTAACACAGGTGATGAAGAACTAGCAGGATCGTCTGTTACAGAATAGTATTTTATTAAAGTTATTTCAGGTTTTGATCATCCATTCACGCAACTGTACTTGCTATGATTAAATGCACTGAAGCTCAGAACCTTCCTGGAGCATTTTTATATAGATCACAAACATGGGTCTAAGGTGTTGCAAACATCTTAAATGGTTTGTATTATAATTGCACTAGTTTATCATATAAAACACGAGCTATTGCTCAGTAATTAACACAGTAGTTATGCCAATAAGTTGGTATTACAGTTGTAATGAAATAATCATAATTAAGCAGTATATAGTGTGAATTTGTATGGAACTCCATTTCTGCTAATGTGATAAAAAAGCATAACATTATAATGAAAAATCTTGAAACAAAGACTTTGTATCTCAAAACAATGATTCAGTACCTGAGAAACTATAAAAAATAGTTAATTAATATCTTAAAGAATTACAACCTTTGTCTCTGAGAAAAGTATCTAATTACTTTTGCGATATTAATTCATTATTTTGTCAAAGTTGCTCATTTTGAGATATTTTATCATTATATTGAGATACGAACTCATTTTTAACGGGCTTCTTATTATTTTATAACTCATTTAGAGATACACACACCCCTTTTTTTAGGTAAGTAAATGTCTTGAGATACTAAGTCATTATTTTGAGAAAGCTTCCACAGATTTGTGTACGTGTACTTAAAAAAAAAAAAAAAAAAAGCAACTTTTATTTTGAAGTGTCGAATGTCCAACCGGATATGACTCCTGTGATGACAGCTCGCTCTCGAGACACCGGAAGCACTCGTCGGTTTTGGTGACGCTGCATTAGACTGCAAGACATGGACCGGTCTAGTAAGTGAATTACTGCTTAAACGTTGAATATAACGTTAGATATGTAGATTTTTCGCGATATTTACGTTTTGTATGCTATTAAGGAATTGCTAGTTTTAGAATTTGTGAATAAAAAATAGCACAAGGCGCGTGCAGTGTGTTGCTTCCTACTGTCGAGAGCTAGCAAGGCTGGTTAGCTAACATTAAACCTGCAATGAACGAGCGAGCGTTTTCTCAATGAATGAATGTCGTCACAAGAGAGAGCGAATTGTAAAAATGTATTGTTTCGTCTTTTCTGTGGTGATAAATAAACGCACGTTTCGACCAGGCGGTGGGATGATTTGTGTGACTGTGTCCTCAGGGCTGTTCGGGCTGTTCCTCCTCAGCCTGGCTCTCTCTGGAGCTCAGGCGCTCACCCCGGCGCACTACCTCTCCCTTTCTGATGTGGGCCGGCTGCAGAACCTCCTGAGCCAGCAATTCACCGACCTGGAGTCCGCATACTACTCTGTTGTTGGCCTCGCCAAACTCGGATCAAATTTTCCAGATCACCAGGTAAGAAGATTACTCCATTATGCTGTTAAGTTACCCTGAAAACATGCATAAGCATGTGTTACAATTAAAATATCTAAATAATACTTAATACATGAAATGTTGGTCTTTGACTTAAACATGTGTTTCTGTTTGCAGGCAGCGTGCCAGTTCATCAAATCCCAGCTGGACCCCACTAGTATTGACTCTCTGTTTTTTGCTGCTGAGACCAGTCAGGCCATTTCAGGATGTGAGGTATGAGAATATTGCTTTTATCTGTTCCTCTGTCATTCATTATACTGAAAAACATTGCTGGAGGGGATCAATGTGTAACTGGAAAAAATTATGATTTCACATTATTTAGAGGACATTTTTCTCAAAATAAGTCATTTGTTGGGGGGTATTTGAAATCCACATAACTGCATCATGGTCAAGATATTAAAACTCCTCCATTGGATTAGAATTGTTGTAGAATGCAGGGTTAGAGCAATGTGAAAATTTCAAACTGATTGATATTGCGCCAAAGACCGGACTGGACCAGTAATCTGAATCATGTTATCACAAACTGAGTGACACATCTTGTTTTTATTTCTCACAACAACCATTCAAGTTAATTCTTCTTCTAAAGGTTAATATCAGTTCAGTAAAATAAAGCTTAGACCTCGTGCAACTTGAGAAAATGTAAAAATGTTATCTTTAAAGAATGTCAGTCTTGTTTTATTCCATAACGCAATGCCCTTGAGATCAAAGCTGCCACGCACATGCACAGTGTTAACTGTTTAATATGTCTTTATGAATTATTTTTACAAACTTTACAAAAAGACACTGCAGTTTCAGGGCTGGATTGAAAAGCGTTTGAAGCATTTCGGATACAATCACACGGCAGCGACAATGACAAATATTCAGTTGGTTTGCATAAAATCTAACTACTTTAAGCTCCTACCATGGGCGGGTCCGATATAACCTGGAAACCACCCCAATCCTTGTACAATGACTGTATAACATAATTAGTTTGACCTGAACATTAACATGACAGAGTGGATCATGCTCCACTATAATGCAAACACATAGTATCAAAGTGTTAATGTGAGATTCTGCTAACTTCGTAGATCCCTGTGTCCAATGAAACCCGAGACATCCTCCTGGCAGCAGTCAGTGAAGATTCGACCATGACTCAGATTCATCGTGCCGTGAGCGCAATCAGCTCTCTCGGCCTTCCTCTGGCTTCCCAGGAAGTTGTTGGTGCTCTGACAGCCCGCATCAACAAGGAGGACAATGTTATGGCGTAAGTGTTAGTTGTGTTGGTTTGGGAGGGTCCTGCAGTGGTCATAAGCAAATTATTTGAGCAGTTTAATTAACAACAAATGTATGGTCTTTCTGAACAGGATCACTTTAGCTCTGCAAACAGCTGCCCGCCTGTCCAAGCAGGCAGAGCTTGGAGGAATTTTGGAAGAAATTGAGGTGAGCTCTTTAACCTCCACCAGGTGGTGCTGTGTCACTGTTCTCTAACTCAGGACAAGATTCTTAATTATGTACAGAGATTTTTGTTTTTGCAGAATAAAATTTAAAATATGTTTTGCTTTGTCCTCTCAGGATCTGACTGCTCGTTTGGATGATCTTGGTGGCATCTACCTCCAGTTTGAGGAGGGACTTGAGGCGACTGCCATGTTTGTGACTGCTGCTTATTCCCTGTCAGATCATGTGGACATGGAGCCCCCTCTGAAGGAGGTATGGTTTCTGTCTAGCAGGTGTTATTTCAGATTTCGGCTTTTCTGTATGTGCATGTTTTTTTGTTTTTTTTTCCTCTAAAACTGATGGAAGATGTGTTCTGTTCCATAGGACCAGGTCATCCAGCTGGTGAACTCCATCTTCAGCAAGAAGTCCTGGGACTCTCTGGCTGAGGCCTTCAGTGTGGCGAGTGCCGCCGCTGCTCTCTCCAGCAATCGCTTCCATGTGCCGGTCATTGTCAGCGCTCAGGGCCCAGCCACAGTGTCCCACAGCCAGCCAACCCTGCAGGTGCAGATGTAGTTGCATCTGAACCTAGCTACAATCCTCTGCATGTTTTTTGTTTTTTTTAATCATCACCTCATCATGACGCTGTTTCTCTGTCTGATTCACAGCTGCTCGTTACTGATGTCATGTCTCAATCTCTGGGCTCAGCCAACGTGCTGGTGGAGTCTGCTTATGCTGTCGCCTCCAAGAGCATCATTCTCAGCCAAGCACCATTCACACTTAATGAGTATGTATAATTAGAGAGATAAGTGTTTGCTTTATGTTATTTATCCAGCATTCTCACTACTTGTAAGTTATCTCAAAAGTTGGAAGGAAGGCAAATTTTCATTAATTTTCTCAGGTGTCATTTAATTTTCATTAAATGTCACCTGAGAGTGCCATTTCCTGCCAAATAGAGCCTTCACTCATGACCAGTTAAGATGCACTTTCACTATAAAGCCCAGTTTATAGTGCACTATTATCTATAAAATACAACAAACACAAATTTAATGTAATTTATTTGCAACAATTTACTGCATATTCCAGTTAGATCTTACGAAGATTAGCTGAAAATTAGCCTGATCAGCCTGCATCAGTAATCAATAGGCTCCACATATTATTTAACCTCTGATCAAACCAATAACAAACAGCAGTCAAGGTCAGATGAGAAAATCATATTTGAGCAGCTGCCTAGTTACTGTAGTAGTGACTAAACATTAAAAATGCACATATTAGCAGTTTGAATGAAACTATAGCTCCCTGCACTCTCCAGGGAAAATTTTACACCAAACTCCCTTGAAAAAAAATGTACTTTTAACAATTTCTTACTGTCTGTAAGAACACATAACTGTGAAACATTAGGTAACGGTCTACTTGTCAATATGGCATCAATATAATCCATTGAGGCAACACTAAGTGAGCTGGAGAAGACCATGGGAGTAAGAGGTGAGCCGTTTGAATAAATAAGATTTCTTCTCACTAAAATAAGTGCTGGTTGGTGGATCAGATACACACCAACATAAACATGGACTCAACACTATTAATTCACTGTCTATCGTGTGTGAGATGGTTTTTTTTTGTTTTTTTTGTTTTTGTTTTTTTTTTTTTGATGGTTACCAAAGTAACTATCTGGTTTGCTGCTTCCTGTTTGGTGCTAGAGAGAGCGCACCTACTTTCTGATAATATTTATGTTTGATTTTATCTGAATGTCAAAATGAGAAAAAGACTGACTTAAGAGACCTCGTACTTTTATGACCACCTTACAGATCACTAATTGTGGAATGCTTTATTTTCTTTTTTCTTTTTTTTTTTTTTTCTTTTTTTCTTGCCATTGGCAAAGATTTTGCCTTGGTATACAATTAATATTTAAATGTTTAAAAATATCAAAGTTGTGATGTTATGATCAAATCCAAATGTGAGGATGCAGATCCATTGCTCAGGCGCCTATGGTTGCGCCTAATTATTAATTTATCTTTCAATCAATATTTCTTCATCAGTATGCTCTGGGTTTGATAGAATATTTACTATCATTATTTTTTCCTGATTTCCAGTGGCGTCTTTGAACTGAACTTCATGTCCAGCCAGCCAGCCAGTGGATATTACCAGTTTACCATCGCAGTGACCGGAGATAGCCGGCTTGTTGCCAATCATGTTGAGGTGAGGTGGTTGGCAGTATCAGAGACATCACATGTAACTTGAGTGGAATAGATCAGCCAGTGGGTCACTGGTTACATAGTGATTTTTATGCATGTGGTGGAGAAAGTGATGCAGATGTAAATGTGCTGTTGTTGGGTCAGAGATGGGAGATTACAGCTGCAGCCCATCTGAATATATATAGATTATAGTCACTCTTTGTTTAGGGGTTTGTCTGTTGCTATTTCTTGATGTAACTTTGTGTTGTGACTGTGTCCACCTGTAGCTTAAAGTGAAGGTGTCCACCGAGGTGGCTGTCACTAACATGGACCTCTCTGTGGTGGATAAAGACCAGAGCATTGGCACAAAGACCAGCAGGTTAGGAAACCAGTCTGAGAGATGAATCCCTTCTCTTTGCCCTTTAGTAGCATGACAATAGAATACTGAATGCTTTTGTCTTTTAAATGACCCAGGGTGGACTATCCTTCCAAAGCCAAGACCTCCTTCACAGCAGACAGCCACCAAAACTTTGCCATGTCCTTCCAGCTGGTTGATGTCAACACAGGAGTGGAGCTCACCCCTCACCAGGTACGTAATTAGTGTAGTGTGATAATACAATGGTTATACTTTACAACAGTCAACCACTGTGACCAGTTCAGGAAAAAATGAGCTCGTAGTCCTGTGCGAGATTAAGACCCATTTATTTTCTCTTTCTCAGACTTTTGTCCGGCTGCACAACCAGAAAACTGGCCAAGAGGTGGTGTTTGTGGCTGAACCCGACAGCAAGAATCTGTACAAGTTTGAGTTGGACACAGCAGAGCGCAAATCAGAGTTTGACTCCATCTCTGGGACCTACTCCCTCTACCTCATCGTTGGGGACGCTACCTTGGAGAATCCCATCTTGTGGAATGTGGTGGGTCTCTGTTCAGGCTTTGTAACAAGGTTAATTTACTGATGTGAGAGGTTGATGTTGGGTTCTAAAACTGAGATGTAATCTTTTAAAAGGCTGATGTTGTTCTGAAGTTTGTGGATGAGGAGGCCCCCGCTACCATTCAGCCCAAGACTCTTTATGTACCCAAACCAGAGATCCAGGTAAAACTCATGTACTCCTCACTTATATCAGAATTACTACATGCTGCTGGGAGATCAAGCAGCTTGCAGCAGCTGTCAGTCCAACGGTTTAAAATCTCCTCTTGTCTCTGCAGCATTCATTCAGGAAACCAGAGAATAAGCCTCCCACTGTGGTTTCCAACACCTTCACAGCACTCATCCTGTCTCCCTTCCTGCTCCTGCTCATCCTGGTAATATTTAAATGTCAAACTGTGCAAAATGCTTCCTGTTTATAAGGGTGCTCTTAATTGATTGGCCACCAATTTTTATTGGCCAGTATTTGTTCAAAATATTTTGCCAAATACAAGAGCCGATGACGAAGCAACGGGGTCCAAAATTAATGTCTACAACTACAATACAATTAAATTTTATTTTGGAAGGCTTTAAATATTTATTTATTGAATTCTGGAATGGTGGTCTAAAATTCACTCCAAGCGCAAGAGTTAAATTCGAATGCTTCTCCTCATTTTTTTTTCTAATGAACATATTTGGACAAATGTTCTTTAACTCAACCAGTTATTGTAATTTTTCCTTACTTATAATTTTGAGCTGACAATATATGTATTTGCCAGAAGATTATATCTGGTTTTTTTTGCAAAATTGACCTTTAATTTAATTAAACAGCAGTATTATAAAGTGTTATATTTAACTTGCTGATGCATGTAGACACCCTGCTGCATTCAGGTACACATCGTAAACTTTTGTGCTGCAAAGCGTGTGGACGTCAACAGGGACTTCATGGTGCATTCAAGTGCACCTCAGAAATGTGCAATCAATATTTAAATGCAACATTTAAACAGCCACAAGTAGTTCTTATTTTTTCCTTTGTTGAAATACAAGTGCCCACATCTGTCATTACTGCCTTGTTCTGTCACTACAGCATTTTTGATGATTAGATGATAAAATCATAACAGTATCCCATTGAGTTCTACAGAGACATATTTTAAAGAGGCTTATCAAATCTTATCAAAAGTCTTATTAAATTGTTATCAGCAAACTCAACCATATTCTTGTATAACCACAATACAAGTACCTCTGTGATCATTTTCAAGCTGTTTGTTACTTAATACACAACGTTGTTAAGAATAATAAAATAAATAAATAATGCTATATGATAAATAGAGGGCCTCAAATAGACCCTGTGATCAATACCTGCAAATACTGCTTCCAGCAATTGGTGATCAGCCTTTGATTGGAGCACTCTTACTGTTTTGATCTGTTTTTTTTTCCATCAGCTTAACTGTCAGACAACTTATTTATGGAAATAATTTAGAAACCATTCATTTTATTTAAAGGCACACCCAAAAACTAACCTACTTCCACTATTAAAAGCTTTTTTAATCGAGTGTTCAGCTTGGTTATTGTTGTTGTATGAACAGTGGTCTCGTTTATTTCCCAGAAAAAGCTCTTCATCAGGAAGCCTTCGTACACAGTGAATGAGGCTCAGTACTGCGTGAACATAATGCTTGTTTTAATTTAAAATCACAAAAGCTACGGTGTATTTTTTTTCCCTGGCATTTGCAGTGCTGAGTAATAGTTATTGTTGCAGTGGATCAGTGCATTGTGTGTTGGGTGGTAAACAAGTTTTCAGCCCTTTTGTTTGCAGCTCTCGCAGGGGATGAAAATGACATTGTCTTTTATTCCCCCTCTCGTCTGTAGTGGTTTAAGCTCGGCGCCAACATCTCCAACTTCAGCTTCTCTCCCAGCACCATTCTGTTCCATATAGGACACGCAGGTTAGTCCCCGTCTGTGAAACTGAAATGTTTGTCACACATGTGATTGTTTTACAGCCTCTTCATCTCCTATTCATCTCTTGTTGTTCAAGATGATAAGTGAATTGCAGTAATGACCATGTGTCACATTGTGCATTATCATAATTAATTTCATCCATGTATTATTCATGAAATTCCACAAATAAAATCTCATTATGAAAAATCCCCCCAGCCCCAACAGCTCTCAAACATTTAGTCAGTTTTGTGGATATCACAACCAAGTTTCCACCCAAATTTAGTAAAAACTGTTAAAACTTTTGGGGTTTTTCAGAAAGGTCTCTTGAGCTGATCATGGAGGTCCACAAGTGTCCTTCTCTTAATTAAATTTGTGAATTGAATTTATTTCTCTATTTTTATCTGCATTTTCAAATGCATTTTTAAATTCCAGTCTTTATTAATGAATTCACTTATGTATTTTTAAATTATGTACTTATTGACTGTTTATGTTGGTCTTGTAAATCCTTTTTAATTTGAACTATTTAGCGATAGATTGATATTTCATTTGTAAATTATTCTCACAGTTCCTCTTTTTTATTGCCCATTAAAATACCAAATAATGAATTGCTTTGTTATTTAGTCTATTTATAGATTAACAAATAAATTTGTAAACATTTATTAATGCATATTTTTGTTTTGCTATTAGTTATTAATTAATGAAATGCTTTATCACTGTTCCTGTGATACTTGTGGTCCACCATAGCAGATGAGGTATCTTCCAACAGGTAGCTTCTTTTCCATGAAAACTATTACCTACCTGTGAGCTGTCAAACTTCAATCTTTTGTCTGAATTGGGTCTATATTTTAAATGTGTGTGGATTCAAAAACACAATACAAAAATGTAGAAATGTATTAATGAAAATGTCTCCCTGTTTTCTCATATAGAATGACGCGTAGTTAAAAATATACCGTAAAGAAAACAAAAATAAATCGTGTGTCACCTTTAAAGCAGCCCATCAACTTGGGGAAACACAGACATGCAGCATGTTATGTTACATTGAATATCTTGATAGTGTATTCAGAAGCAGCTGCTAATGTTCACACCCACTCGGTTGTTTCATTTCAGCCATGCTGGGACTGATGTACGTCTACTGGACCCACCTGAACATGTTCCAGACCCTGAAGTACCTGGCGATTATTGGCGGTGTAACCTTCCTCGCCGGGAACCGCATGCTGGCCCAGAAAGCAGTGAAGAGGTACGTCTCCCGATGGTGCCGGGCACAAATGGTTCCTAGAGAGTCCTTAAAGCCCCAGCCCCATTCAGATGACAAGGACTTGGGTGCTTTGAGGCCTCTTGGTAGTTCTTAGCCTTAAACCTGAGGAAAAGTGCATATTCCGTATCAGTAGCTCGTCAACTGGTCCCCAAAGGCTCGATTTCAGTGCCACCTCTCTGCCAGGAGGAGAGCTCATACGTACTTGGACCTGGAGAGAAGCGCAGCAGCAAGTTCTGCAAGAGTGCTGATCTAAGTGGGCAATTTCTTCACCATCAATATGTAGAGCTCTCAAAAGAGCCAAAGTGAGCAATTTGTAGCCTGTGTCACTGCCTCACGACGTCACGCTGTAATTGTTCACTTTTACTTCTTGCTCTTACGACAGCCCATTTAACCCTTTTAAGCAAGTAGAATATTGCAATTAATGATTCCACAGATCTCAGGATTTTTTTTTTCTTTCTTTCCTGCTAGTCTCTGTCTCCTTGCAGCTGGTGCCTGTGTCTTTTTAACCCCTCTATCCACACCTCGCTGTCTCTTTACTCCTCTTTCAGGATTGCCGCAGAACAAAGTAGTAGGTTGGCAAAGTATAGGAGCCTACGATAAAGCCCCCCATTTGTAACAAATGAGTCGGTCGTGCTTCCAGGCTGAAGTAAGGGCATCCTCACAGACTGCATCCACAGTGCATTTTCCATCATGGCTGGCAGCGTGCATGGCTGTGTGTAGCGCTCACTCATTCTAACTCCAGAGTGTTCACATGTACCTGCTGCCCTCCCCCCTGGTTTGCCTCTCACTCATCTCACCATGATCATTAGACCCAGTAGTCTTACCAGCACTTTGGTAATCCCTCCATCATGGCCTAACACCCATCGGTCCTGGTTGTGCCCATTATGTTTGAGTGACATGTTTTGTGTTCATGAGTCAAGGTATGCATCATCCAGATCTTATAGATCTGTATACACCTGCTATTAACATGCGTCCTAGGTAATCTGATCACAAGTGGACAACATATACATAATATGGACTGTTGTTATTTTCAAACCAAGAGGCGCAATATTTGTTAAAGGCGAAATGTGTGTCAAAATAACATTTTAAATAAAACGTTTTCATGCTACAGAGGTGTTCTGGCCTGCACATCATATTATATAAAAAGAAAGAAAAAGAGAAAACGAGATCCGCAAACCAAAGCATCTCCCGTATCTTAATGTATAACATTTGCCAAATTCACAAGAAGGCTTACATAATTCATAATTTGTCATAAACAGAGTTTCACAAAGTTTATGAAGTATTTCATAACCCAGCAACTCAAAAAAACTGCACAATCTTTGAAGGAAGTTGGACTTTCTCCACTCGTGACAAAAGAAGTAGCCTGTATTGGTTACAGCTTAATGTATAATTGTAAAATACAAATACAGTGAGCAGAATAATAAGCAAGTAAAATGTTTACTGTTGATAAAATGTTGTTTTCTGTCATAAATGTAGTGTAAATGGTGAAATCAGTTGAAACACTGTGTTCAAACAGCAGGTAAGACATACTTTAAAAACAGACTAGCCACCAGTACAACAATGCTGCTACTGACAAGAAAAGATTTATAGCCCCAATCTATACCCAATTTTTGGGGCAGATACCAATATCAGAGAGTGAAAAAAAAAAAATCCTATATCAGCAGATGTTCTTAAATTATATATATGTAAAATCTAAAATTACATCAGGGAAGTGAAATCATAAACTTTGACTGATATTTTTATTAATTTACAATTTATTAATTATCAAAAATTAAGAAAAAGCATCAAATATACATAAATACTGCCTGCAAAGCAAAAAAAAAAAAAAAGACAGTCTACATCAGACAACATATTCACAGATACCAATATAGCCGTGCTAGTTTAATGTATTGTATTAATGTCAATATTACAAGAAGGCTCAAATGATTAAGCTGGAGCAAAGTCTCTCCACACTCAACAACCCTCAAAATTGTGTGATATTTTTGCTGTTACTAGTGTGTTCACAAACATCTGCTGCTTATCCTGGGAGGCGAGACAGCCCAGACATATAATTTGCATTGCAGCGAACCAAATGCAAATCAGGCCACGTGTTTCGTGTGTACTTACAGGACGTCATTTGAGTAGGCAGTCCTTCAGTTACTCCGTCTCCATACGAATGTGCTGGCTTGGCTTGACTTGGTTTGACATGTCAGCCCAGCACAGCGAGGATTTGCATCTCCATTAGAGACGTCACCAGCAATCATGGCACAACTCAACACGTTCAAAGTGGTAATAGAAGAATTGGATTGAGCGCAGCCCGAAGTGCCAGCAGAAAAGCCAAAAATGTGGCCCAGGACACATTCATGTACACACTCCTTAACAAATGTGGTCTGAGCGATCAGATCTCAATGCAACTTGGATTCATTCACACCTGTACTCTGGTGTAGAGTACAGTTCCACTTGTGATTGGATCACCCAGGATGCATGTTAATACCAGATGTAAACAGGCTCTTAGACGTTTGTCATGAGAATTCCCCCGTGTTCTTGCCCAGATTCATTCTGTTTGTTCTTGAAGGGTGCACATTAAAATGCATGATCGACCCTTTACATGACCTGTTAAAGATCAGGCGTGAAATAAAACCACAAAGGTTTTCATTCACTTCATCTTTGTTATAACTAATGTTTGTTTTGTTTTTTTCTTTTGTCCTCCGCAGAATTGAGAAAAAATAAGGGCAAGAAAATTTAAAGAAGACGATGAAGAAGCTCATTTTTTGTTTCCAAGGAGTCATTCAACGATGCATCAAATCAGACTTTTAAACATGGCGTTGGCAGTTCAAGAATCCAGTTGACAGTTTAAAACATGCAGTTTGTCTGTGTTGCCAAATGGAAGAAAATCGATATCACGGCGTCTCCGAAGGACAAACGCTCGCTGACAGAAACCCCTACTGAGGGCTGTAAAGCTACTGATCATTGCACTTCATCTTCCTGTGAGATTTGTTTTCTTATTGTCCAACATGCCAGTGTTTTCTAAGTGAGCTGGGATTTTTTTTTGTGGTTTCTTGGTTGATTTGTGGTTTTGTTTTTGTACATTCCTCTCTGTTGTCGCTCAGTGCCCATTTCACCTCTTAACAGAAGCTGTAAATCAACATATTTCAGCTGATAAAAACCACTGGCAGTAGCACTGATACTTTGATCGTTACTAACTATGCCAGTGTGCTGCCTGTGTGGTGCATCAGGTGTGTGTCCGGAAGAGCGGTGGTCTCCTATTTGATACAGCGTTTGCGTCCCCCAGAAAAATTGTTAATAAAGAAATATGGGCAATTTGAGGATATAAATGTTTTTGTAATGAAGAAGAGGAAATAAAGAATCTGAGGTGAAGCCAAGTTTATTGTCTTTATTTAGTAGAGAAAAACACTCAGCCCACTGAGTCCTGTTTTTTTTTCTTCAAGATCGATTACATCTTAAGTGTTTCTTTTGAAGGGATTGAAACAGTGAACGCTGAGTAGAAAACATACATTGGGGAGACAGTAGAATCTGTTGCTATCTAATTGATGACTCAGAGGAAAAAGCTTTCAGACTCTATTCACTCTAAAAGTATCTAACAGTAGCAAACACTCGAAATTCCCTTTTTGTGTTTCCTGAAATAGTGTCTTCTGAGAAGGGTTGGTAATGAGAGAGTATCTTTCTAAAAGCTAATGAGGCTTTATTTAGAATACATTTTTGCACGCACAAGGAGAACAAAGATTTTTTTGCCCCATTTCGTAGCCCCATTATGAAGGAATCTCTGACAAGTAATGAGTGGCATGGAGTAACCAATGCATGTGCAGAATGTAAGCATTAAAGCTATAATATGTAATGTGTCTGCATTGTGGGCCAAAAGTGAAACTTAAATAATAATCGGCAATACTGTGTAATTAAATTGCCTTTGTTACTTCACAAAGAATATTGTAGCGTAAGACGTGATTATCCATCCATTTTCTGTAACCGCTTATCCGTGAGGGTCGCGGGGGGCTGGAGCCTATCCCAGCTGACTTTGGGCGAGAGGCGGGGTACACCCTGGACAAGTCGCCAGTTCATCGCAGGGCTGACACACAGAGACAAACAACCACTCACACTCACATTCACACCTACGGGCAATTTAGAGTCACCAATTAACCTGCTGCATGTCTTTGGACTGTGGGAGGAAGCCGGAGTACCCGGAGAGAACCCACGCGGACACGAGGAGAACATGCAAAACTCCACACAGAAAGGCCCCGCCGGCTCGGGGATTCGAACCCAGGACCTTCTTGCTGTGCGGCGGCAGCGCTAACCACTGCGCCATCGTGCCGCCCAAGACGTGATTAATGTTACCATTTCTAAAATTACTTTTTAATCTACCATGCCAGCATGAACGTTATGGTGCAGCAACTTTGGCCCACAGGCTCCACTTTGTGCAATATTTAATGCAACGTATGTATATACATATATATGTATACATATATATGTGTGTATATATATGTGTATATATATATATATATATATATATATATATATACACATATATAGTAGGGGTTCCCAACTCTGTATCAGCTAAGGGGTCGATGGCCTAAAAAAACCCTACTTTACAGGCTAATGTTATTTACTAAAACATGTTCTAATGGTAGCATATGTAAAGAAGAGTCATCAAGTTAGTAAACTGACTTGTTCTATCTAAAATTAGCTAATTTTAGCAGTTACAAGCTACTCATCACACCTGATCAAGTGATGGTGTAGTAAAAAAAAAACTTTCTTAAAAGGTTACAGTTTCACTTTAACTCCACCAGTGAGTCAGCATGTCACCAGGACCCCAAAACTAATTGGAGTGCATGAATGTCTTTTTTAATTTTATCAATTATACCTGCACTTTTCCTGATGTGACACATGCCTGCTGTGAAAAAGGTCTATTAGGGGTCTCCGCCAAAACAGGTGCCACAAAACTAACAGGAGAGTGAGAGAAAAAATTAGGTATTATCTGTAAGCGCTCACACAGTCATGAGAAGAGGTCTAATCAGGCTGAACAAGTGAAAACACCTGTGTGTAGGAGCTGTGACGCACCTTACACACTGAGAACACATTTTCTCAGTCAGCTTTTTACTACGAGTGACGTAGTTTGCTGTTTTATAACTTAGGCCACTTTTAGTTTTTTCACAAGAGATTCCTGCTTGTTTTTTCTCTGTGCTGTTTTTTTTTTTTTTTTTTTTTTTTTTCACTGGTTTGAAGTAGTTGGGCCTCAGCTGGAAAAAGTGACATCACATACCTCTGTGCACCAATCAGGATTCAACACATTTCATTCACAAGCTGATAACTGTTGGATTCTGGTCAAACCACACCCACACAGTCCTGATAACACAGGTGAGATATGTGTTTGAGTGTTGAACTTAATGAATAGTACCTAAAGATGTTTGTTCTAAAGATTTCTGTTTATTTATTCAAAATAACGTGTTTAGTTGGACAGTTTAATTTACAATATTGTATTATATCCTATAAGATCACCACTATTTTAGAATTTACGGTATGATATTTTAGAGAAAATGTAAAGGCATAGCCTAAAAATGTTGAGATATAACACAATCAAAAATAATAAGCTACATTTAAGAATCAGCCACCTGTTGAGTTCTGTACTCCAAATAGGTGGCAGCATATCATCCGTTAGCTCATTTAGCATTGCAGCTATGGTCCTAGCTGACTTGAATCAGTTAGCCTGGACCAGGAGGTCTGAGCGTGGAGCTTTGGACCCCCACAAGGAGGTTTTCAGGCCCGGGGCAGGGGACCCAGCGGGAAGCAGCACATACTATCAGTACAAAGTGGTATTAAGAGACAGGATGGACCGGGGCTAGTTGGTTAGCATGCTAACTCCAGTAGATATCTCTGCAACACAATCCATGTCTTTGACATAACATTAAAGGTCTAACATGTTAGAATCAGCCACCTGTAGAATTTTATACTCCAACCCCTAGTTAGCTCAGTTAGCCGTGCAGCTATGATCCTGTTAGCTGACTTGAGTCAGCCAGGACTGGGTGGTCTGAGCACCAGGAGAGTGCGATATAAAGTGGTATTATGAGGCAGGAAGGGCTGGGGCGAGCTGGTTAAAATGCTAACATCAGTGGATATCTCTGCAGCGTTATTTTTTTTCCCCAAAGACTGTTCTGCCTAGTCCGGCCCTACTGAGCTGTGATTGGCTAGTTCTTGTTGTCTTGATGATGTGTCGGTGGGACTGCCAGGGGGCCTTTCTAATGTTGTGAAAGTGTCTATTTTAACCTCAAACCTTTTTTTTTTTTTTTTTTTGTAAATCTAACCTTTCCAAGTAGTTTTTGTGCCTGAACCTAATCACGTATTTTTGTTGCTTAAACCTACCCAAATATTCTTTGTGTCTAAACCTAACCAAACTGCATCTGAAAACTGAAAACAATAAGTCAACTAAGTTTAAAAAAAATAAAAGTAGCATTTAGCTTCACAGGGGACACAAACAGCAGTCTCTTGTCCTGTTTTTGATCCATTCAGCTATTACAACTTCCTTGTTTAACTTCTCCCAAGTGCCAGTCTACACATGTTCACAGCTAATCAGAGCACAGTTGTAGTCGAGTACTGTAGGACAGACTGTGGCAGAATAGTATTGGGAAAAAAATAACACATCAGCAACACGAGACAGACGTCTTTGACATTATGTCAAAACTGCTATTTCTTCACAATCTTTTGATCATTTTAACTAACTGAAATTCTTACACATTGCACCTTTAAAGTTCATCAGTGCCATTTTTTTCCACAGTCATGAGCTGGCTGCTGGTTTTCTTCACAGCTTTAATAGCAATACAAAAATGACAACATCATTTTCATCAGTAAAGAACAGGCTGGAGGAGGTATAAGAAAACAAGCAGTAATGGCTCTGAATAGTGCAGCAGCGACGAGCTTCAATTTGTCCGATCCCCAAAGCTCAGTAATCTGTAAAGAGGAAAGAGTCAGGTTAGAGAAAGACAAACATGTCATTACGCTTGAAATCAGATTAGTATTTCTGAATGTGTGTTAGGCTTTATGATATCTATTTACCTGCGCCTCATGACATTCCCGTGCACTCCCCTGTATCTCTGATTGCTCTGGATGGATGTGAGATCCTCTTTATAGGTCCCTTCATAGATATCTGACTGACGCTTCATGTAGCTCGCACTTTCATCTCTGTGGAAAGAAAAAAAACATCAATAATTTCATGTTTCATTGTGTGCTCCCGTTCCTGAAAGCATCCAGCGTAGCTCCTGTTGGGTTTGCAGCTTGAAGTGACATCGTTCCTCTGGTGCTACCTACCCCAGCCGTTTGCCCATGATGGTCTGAAGGAACTTCCTGGCAGAGATTTGGCCCAGGACTTTCCTGTAACTGTTTGTAAAGATGGCGTCAGCGTGGCGTCCTGAGCTACAAGCAGAAAGTGGGACTGTTTACATCACTTCAGTTGTCACATGACAGTTTTCCTGAGTAGCTTTCACAAAAAAGTCTTCTTCTAAATTGCAGTGCAGCACGTTGCAAAAAAACAAACAAAAAACATTTTTTCAGCTTAAAGGCTCAGTTCACCTAAATCCCCCCCCAAAAAATTCCTTCATTTTTTTCACTTTCACTTTTCTCATATTGATAGTTTGGAGTTTTTGAAGTGGGACTGTATGACATTCTTATCCATACTGGTGTAAGAAGCTAAACAATGTACTGCTGTGGTATCAGCAACATTACGTATACTAATGAATTTTAGCGCCTTTAAAAAAAAAGAAGCAATATTTGTTTAAGTTTACATATATTTAGAATATTTTCACTGCTTTACCTTTCCTTTGGACAGATGTTTTACGATGAGAAACTGCTCTTATCACTCTTTGTAAAGCCACCAGACTCCTTTGACAAAAACACTTATTTTATCTTACAGAACACAGGAGTCGTGTCTACTGCTGCCTCTGTCAGATAGTCTGTTTGTGTTATTGTGTGACTTTGTTGAATCCAAACTAACCATTTAAAACACCAGAGTCACACAATAACACAAACAAATGAGCCGATTGAAGGTAACGATACACAAGCAATCCCGTGTTCTGAGAGATAAAATTGCTGTTTTTGCCAATGGAGTTTGGTGGTGTGGAAAGAGCAATATTTGGCTTATATAATGGCAGCTTCTTGTCAGAAAAGGCTGTCTGACAGCAAGGTTAAGGGTTGAAAATATTCTAAATTCAGTGTACACTCAAATTGATATTGTTTTTTTTACATGGCTAAAATAGATTTTGCTGACCCTGTCCACAGCAGTACATTGCTTGGCTTCTTACACCAGTGCTCCTGCTGCTTCTCCGGGGGAATGCACCGACTATAGGATAAGTATCTTATACAGCCACACTTCAAAAAATCTGAACTATTCCTTTAAGGCTACTGGTCCATCCATGCAGACAGTTTTGGGTATCTCACCATGCTGTGAACAATTTTCTTACAAATAAATAAATAATAAATAGTCTCCATAAAAATGTTCACAGTGAGGTCTGTAAATTATCCAGAGTAACTGATTCACTTTTTCACAAGGACGTGCTGATGTTTATTATTATTATCTCTTTTTTAGATGTAAATTCACTGCTGTGAGCACCACAGAAGTAATTCCATTCACCTCTGGAGGCAGATATCTCATAAACCAAATCTATCTGCATCTGTAGATACCACTAAATGTAAGTGAGAATATATAATTTTTTTTTCTCTTTTTGCAGTTTGGGTAAACCAATCCTTTGAGCCGTATCTCAGATCAGCCACTCAGTCCATATTAAACTGACCGTAACTCTGCTCGCTCCTCGGCAGGACTCATGTCCTCCTCCAGCTGCTCTGCTGGACTCTTTATAGAAGATGTCATCAGGATGGACGTATCCCTCTGGCCGAACCTGAGAAATATCCCTGTTATCCATTAAATTAAAGTAGGACATCTTATTCAAATACCTGCACGCACATTATACCTCACTTAGACCTTATCAAACAGAAAAAAACACCCTGTGTGTGTTAAACTAATTGAATGAAATTAGTAGCTCTTTTTAATACTTTTCAACTGTTAAATATTTGTAATACCCACAATCAGACATAAAGTGTGACCAGTGGCATTGATTTATTTATTTATATATATAACATACATACATATATAAAGGAAAATATAGAGATACGCGGTGAGGATATGTAAATATATTCACATTTCTGCCCTGAACAGGAACCGATTTTTGTTGGTGAAGATGAATTTTTAGACACACACGCAAAAAAAAAATCCCCAATCTTAGTGCCAAATGCTCTCGCTCTTTTAAAATGAAATATTCTGCTTCTTTGTCAGAGGACTCCGTGAATAAGCTACTGTGTAAAATGTAACATGGTGTTCTTGACCCTCTTTAGCATAACAAGTGCAGGGGGCACAGCCATGACATGCAAAGTAACCAGTGAAAGGTTTAAAAAATCATACGCTTTCCTGCATGGATATGATGATTCTTCTAGCCCTGACAGTGGGACCATGTCATCTTCTTAAGTCAGTTTTTTGGTTTTTTTTTAATTGATGTTCATTTTCTGCTTGTAAAATTAAAATGACTTCATGTTTTCCATTTCAGATGTAAAGCTTTCTAACCATTTCAGCTGTTCTCTGACACTTTGCAACATTTAACAATACAGAGAATCTATGCAGTGTGTTAATTTGTCCATTATTAATAATATAATTTCAAAAGAATAAAATAGTAATAATGCTATCAAATCTTTGATTCAGATTAATAATCCTCAGCCACTTTTAAGTATTTCTGCTGCCATAACAGGCAGAACAGCTGAGTTGACCAGTCGCAAAGGATTTAAATAACTTTAAAAACAATAAAAATCAATTGATGTTAATGAAGAATCTGAATCTGTGAGGACTCACCTAATGGATGGGTAGAGCGGCGAGCCTGATAAAGACATGACCAGGCAACAGAACAGCAGCAGTGCAGATTTCTCCATCCTCACAGCTAGTCCTGGAGAAGAATGGACAGCCAGAATAAATGACAGGAGTAGAAATTACATTAGAAAAAAAATGCTGAAACCACAGTTCCCCTCAAACAGCATCATCGCTCTGCACAGGGCACTGAAGTTCCAGCAGGCACAGATGTTATGTACACCATGATGGAAAATGTCAAGATTTAATTTAAAATGTTAAAAATGATCCAAACGCTGGCATTATATATAAAATATACATTTGTGATGGAGGAGTTACCTACAGATGTTAGTGTGAATTCAGAGAGTCCCTGCAGTTCCTTCTTATTATTTGGCGCCCTCCTCTCTCATCATCCCTCACTGCCAGGAAGGACTGGACAAAAGAAACACTGGAACTGTGTTGCATCCATGGTCAGTTTATACTGGACCTGTAGCTCCCAGTCACTCCCACCTGATCACACACAATCAACCTCTCTCTCTTTCTCTCTTTCTCTCTCTCTCTCTCTCCTCCCTCCCTCTCTCCTCTCTCTCTCTCTCTCTCTCTCTCCTCTCTCTCCTCTCTCTCTCTCTCTCCTCAGATGATTGTCCTATTTGCTCTGTAAGAGAGACCATGTTTCATTGTTTTGTACAATGTTCTAAATTCATGTCTTAGAGTATTTAGAGCACTTAGTACTTTGTGTCTTTCAGAGAGCATGAAGAGATCTTCAAATTTGTTGTTTGTTTTTTCAGATGGCAAAAAAGATTAAAAGAAAAAATGTTGGCCAAGCAAAGCTGGCAATTTAAAATAGGCTTTAAAAAAGACGATTTTGATGATTTTCAAAAGGTGAGGGATTATGAAGACATACTTTTTTCTTTATAAATGTCTTGAAAAATGAATTGAATTCAATTGAGATGAATTATCATTATATATTATTATTATTATTGGTTTTGTAACATACTCCGTGATTGTGATTGTTGTAGAGCTACAATGATTAATCATTGCGCGAGATTGTGTTCCCCATATTCATAATCTTAATATAAAACTATAATAAGGCCTGGCTGTAACCTGGAGGATTTTGGAGAAAATGTAAAATAGTATTTAATGAATATTTAATAGTCAGTGTTTTATTATGAACATCCAATTTGATTTTTACAAGAAAAGTGGCAAAAATGTTTGTGAATGCTGTCAATTATAGTTCTTAGAAAGACTGCAAATTGGAATTGGCCAAAATCGGAATAGGCAGGTCAGACCCTTAAAAAAATAAAATAAAATCAGAAATCGGAATTGGCCAAGAAAATTTAAATCGGTGCATCTCTAATTTTGTCCAATGAAACCTGATTAGAAAAACAAACAAAACAAAAAAACAAAACAGTAACACCTCAGCTACATGGACAAAAGTGTTTTATTGGACATGATGAAAAAAAAAGCACATTGATGCCTCATAAACCAGAATATGTTAAAATAAACAGCTCTCACACATTTTTTTAAGAACTGAAATCATGTTTCTTTAACTATTGTTAATTGCAGGGCCACAACTGCATTGTTTTGGAGGTTTATGTTGTGCGCCCCTGTAGTTCACAGTTAGTGCTATAGATGGGGTGATAGTGAACATTCATACAGAAAGTGTTTTTTTTCTGATAAACAGACATTCTCTATAAGGAATTGACCTGTTTTTTTTTTTTTGTTTTGTTGTGTTTTTTGTTTGTTTATTTTATTTTATTTTTTTTTATACTACCCAACTCCATCCTTCCTCATGCTTTGTTCCCTTTTATTGTATCATGATAAACAAACACACTGTATAGGTAGCTCTACACAAAAAAGGGGGGCACCATATGGGTACCATGTAACATTAAAGAACAGATATTCAAAGCTTTACAAATTTCTGTCTTTTTTTTATTTTAAACTTTTCTACAGTCCATATAATGTTTCAGCACAGTGTCTGGTTTTATTTCATATTGTTATATCTTTTTTTTAACCAAAATAATTTTATGAAGAGGCAATCAAAAAAAATAAATGACATATAGTCTCCGTTTCAGATTTTCCATTGATATCGTCACTGAATCTTGAAAGCAGTTTACGCGATAAATCGAGTGTATAATCTCATATGAAACTTATTCTCATCCTTGGACCCGAGTTTCGGGCCATAACGTGAAAAATACGTGTGAACTGTATTTCTCACCAGTAAGTGTTCAGCTTTTAAGACTGAATCAAGAGTTTCGCGATTTATTAAAGAGGTCTTCGAAGCTTTCGTCGACGTCCGGAACACTTGATCTGGACGTTTATTTTAGGTTTTTAGACGGACCCCGAAGTTCGACGGACCAGGGGAACTCTTTGGCAAACGGGCGGTCGAGTGTTCAAGAGAATTCTCTGCGTCTACTTTAATCTTTGTTAATTAGGACACAGTTATGTGTTTATCTGTTGGGGATTCAACTAACCAGTGTAATAAATAATAAAAAAGTCCGAGCTCGTGACGCGACACCGTGTCTGTTAATTAGTGAAAGAAGCAGTTGCATCTGGTTTACGCTCGTGCACCTAAATTCAGTCTAATGTCAAACACAAATATTTTTCAACAGAGTTGTGGTTGTTTTAAATTAACTTCTGTAGTTTGGAATTTTACTGCCGTTTCCCAAAACGAGTGTTATTACCGAGCAACATTGATACTTTTGATAGCTCAACGCTTTTTCCGGGTTTTTAAACGTTATTTTGGAATGCGGAGATACTCTTGACGTGACGACATCTTTGGCTCCACGTGATATAGGTGCCTGAATGACATTCATTTAACGAAGCTAGCACAGTAGTGCCTGTACGGTCATTTATTCAGTAGAGCAAACAAGATGAACAAATGTTAGCTAGTAACGTTAACACCAAAAGTAGCTAACGCCATATATGGTTAGCTACGGGTAGCTGAAAAGCCTTTGCTCTTGTAGCTAGCTGACCACTGTAAGCATGGAATACCTCAGGACTTTAAAACCCTTGTTTACTGTTACCCAGCTGTGGACACCCACCAGGTGTATCCAAGCCAGATGTTGTTCTAATTTAGCTAAAACCAGTGTGACTTCAAGAGAGAGGAAGAGGACAACTGTGGACAAGTTCAAGTCCCAGATAACATCTGGTCCAAGTCTTCAGGATTTCATCAAAGGAGTTCCAGTAAAGAAGACTTGTGTTGTAGATGGAGACAGACACAGTTATCTGTCTGAGGACCTGGAGATGGGGAACTCAAGGAAAGGTTAGTCTGCCTTTATATTTTTCACTAGTTATTATTTTTATTGTATTTTTTGTTTATCAATCCAGTTTGGTTAATTAATTTTATTGTTTTAAAATGTTTATTTTTTATTAATTCCAGCATTACTTTTAGTTTCTTTTATATAATATAGAGGGTATTTGTCAGGATCAAGAAGTTCAGAACAGGTTTTACAATAGAATCACAACACAAGGACTCACTGTCACTGTCCCAATAAATATATACACCACTGCCTTCTCTATGTTTATTGTTGACAAATTTGATCAAATTGATAAAGAATAAAAATTAATACATTCCTGTATATTTTTTCACTTTATTGTAGTTACAGTGCACAATATTGTTTCAGCTAGTTTTCATAAAGTCTGGTTTTTATTTTTATTTCAGTTGACTAAAATGTTTTTGCCACACCTAGTTTAGTTTTTAATTTAGTTTTAGTTGATTGTAATAATGTGTGCTGATGTTTTGTCTTAATATTACAGTGTATTTTGAAACCTATGGATGTCAAATGAACGTAAATGACACAGAGATAGCCTGGTCCATACTACAGAGGAAGGGATATCAACGCACAGTTGACTTAAATGAGGTACAGAAGAGCTCTGCTTAAATATTGTGTACAATTTCAACATTATTTATGTTAAAACAGTTTATTGTGCTTTCAGGCAGACGTTGTCCTTCTGGTAACATGCTCTATAAGGTAAGAGAATTTACAAATCTAAAAGAAAAGTGATCAAATTGTTATATTGTCAGGAATAATGTGGAAAAAATTGTGTTTTGAGTGAGAATGTTAAGCAGTTTAACCCAACTCGTCAAACTGGTGATGCAAGGTTTTCATAAGACCACACAAACTAAATCAGATGCACCAACTAATGCGGAGACTTCAACTCTTCTCATAACAGAGAAAAAGCTGAGCAAACAATTTGGAACAGACTACAACAGCTAACAGCTATGAAGAAGAGACGATTAAAGACACACACACCAATGAAAATTGGGATTTTAGGTGAGTTACCTAAAGTCAATGTGCACATTTGACTGTCTTAACAGAGGCTACACAGAATCATTGATGGTTGTGTTTGTTCAGGGTGCATGGCGGAGAGGCTAAAAACTGAGCTTTTGGAGCGGGAGAAGCTGGTGACGTTCTCGCTGGTCCAGACGCCTACCGAGACCTTCCCCGCCTCCTGACTGTAGCTGACGGAGGTCAGCAGGCGAGCAACGTGCTACTGTCATTAGAGGAGACCTACGCTGACATCATGCCTGTCCACCACGCTCCTCAGGGACACAGTGCTTTTGTGTAAGCGTGTCAGATGCGAGGAACTGTGGTTTTTAGAGGAAGTTAATCACCCTTCACACCACCTGCTGTTAGTCTCATTCTCTACAGCAACATTATATTGTCCCTCTGATGTGTGTGTCTTATGTGCTGGCAGGTCCATCATGCGAGGCTGTGACAACATGTGTAGTTACTGCATCGTTCCCTTCACCCGAGGGAGAGAGAGGAGTCGACCTGTCAGCTCCATACTGGAGGAAGTTCGTATGCTCTCTGACCAGGCAAGTTATAACCTCAACACAAAAGTCAATCAGTCAAACTGCTATATAGGGGAAGTCCCTCCCCTTCAGGTGTCCCCATATTTCAGAAAAAATAAGTACAGCAAATGACAAAGACAGATAAATATTTTTTTATTAGTTTGAATTGCACCACTAATTACACATACGTTGTTTGTCATTTTATATCACCACAAAAAGTTCTGTCTTTTAAAAGCTTTAGCGTAAGTACTGTTTAGTTTTGTGTGAAACTGCTCAGTGAAGTGCATCAGGACTGTTAATTGTATTTTCATCGTCATCACAATAAACAGATGTCAAAAAAGTGCCTGAAACACGATGAACAAAAGCATCCAAACATTTGACCTATCAGATGGATGCACAGCCACCTGTCAGTTACCCTCAGATTAACTGGTGTCAATTCGAATGGCGACTGTAAGGTTAGCTAGCATGATGGCTGCATCACACAACATATTAAAACATATTACAAGCATATAAGCATAGATCATACATACATAACCTTGCACAAACTATCTTAAATTCACATGTTCAGTGTGCAGAAGTTTCTACTAGTGATCTACTAATCACAAAAGTAATCATCAACATGCCCAACAGTTGTGGCAACTTGCAGAAGAAACAAGCTTTTATGTACACAAGTCATATGTCATCTCAATAGTGAGCCATCTTGTGGCACATCGCAGATTTTCCTCATACTGTGCAGGCCCACTACAGCTCTATTCTCATGCGAATATATGTAGCAAACCCCAACATGGCCGTCACCCTGGCATATTCCACCTAATTTTTCCAGAACAAAAAGAAAAAGTATCAGAAGAGGTGGAAATCACCACAAGTCTGGCCATGTTGAACACATGTCTGCGCAGTCTGCTATAGAGCCTCTAAATACTGAGGAAGAATTATATTTAATTGTAAAGTTATGGACACATCATTTAGGCAACTTTTGGGTTTGTAGTTTTTCTAATTACTTATTCTTACAGTCTGATACTTCAACAGTTTTCCAAAAAACTGTTCTGAACTTGCAAAATTATCTTTTGAACTATATGTGTAATTCATGGCACACTTCAAACAGGATCAGAGAATTATTTGTATCTCACCATTAACTAATAACTTTATTTTTACAAGATAAGGTTTCAATGTTGGTTCACCGGGCAGGTAGGGACTTCACCTCTCTATAAACAGTACATATGCTCTGTTAGCAATACTAGAATAAGAAAGAAGGGCAGTAAATTGAATCTTATAGGGGATGAGGTGTCAGAGATATAAGCTGGTGCCAGCCCAAGTCTGTGTCAGAGGTTGCAGTAACTGAATATTTTCCATCATTGGAATTTTATTTAACAGTGATAGAAAAATATGAAGGCCATCCATCATTTTGGTTGGCTGCATCCAGTGGTTGTGGTGGTGTTGGGTTCTCTGGAAAAATCCCAAAAAATGACTGTCATATAAATGTCTTTTAAAAACTTGCCATGTCCAGTACTAATTATGCAAATTGCAAATTATTTATTCACAAACATGAAAGCAGAAAAATATTGTTTTGGTGTTTCCTCTTATATTGCCATTGAATAACCATTTTTTTTCTTCCATGACTGCCTCTGCGGCAGTCCAGATGTTGTGTAGTTCAGAAACGCAGCTTTACCCTGTGAAACTTGAAAAGCGGTTGGGGTTTTTACTGCTTCAACATCATGGTTAAAGCCATCTTGAAAATACGGACTCAAATCTTGGATATTGTGTGTGGAGTCTGTGTAAGACTTCAGCATAACACTAGAGCAGTGGGTAGGGCAGCCCCCTGGATTGCTGCTGGGTACTTTGTGCACTGCCTTAAAAAGGATGGATAGAGAAATCTTTAGCTCAGTAATCACAAACTCACTATAGGTATATCCTAAAAAAAAACACAGAAGAGAGGGAGGGAGAAGATCAAACAAAGTATTTACTTATCCAGAGATTTTGAAAGAGAAAGAGAGAAGCTGCCTGCCCCACACGTCACACCTGACTGTCTGGACATGGCCGAGCAGGAGAGGGAGAGAGACACCCCGGCGCTGCTGGCACAAGAGCCGTGGGCTGATTACTCTGGATGAATTACAATATAATATATTTGAATATACCTCTTGCCTTTTCCCCGATGGTCCGAATAAGTCGCCGAAATTGTCCCTTTTTAGAAATAAATCCACTAAGAGGATCTGAAATGTTGCCAAATCTAGTGAGGAAGCTGGCCACCCTGAGCCCAATGATGATGATGTGGTTGATAAACGAGGTGAAAAAAAGAGGGATTGATGTTGTGGAGGATGAAGAACAAGCAAGTGCCTGAAACTACGTTTATCAGCCAGTGGTAATGCTTTGTGTTGTCAGCAGACCTCCACTGCTGACATGAAAAGTGACCGTGCAGTCGGTGTCCGTTCATTTTCTCTCTCCTCGCCCTTATAAATGCATAGTCTGTAAGTTTGTTCTGTTTGTTAAATGTTACTGTGATTGAGTTATTTTTGAGAATTAAATGCTGTTAAATAGGTTGTGTCTCATTATCATTTAAAAAATGAATATGATGGATACAGAAGTTTTATGACTCTGTTCATCAAAATGATGGACAAGGACAGAGTCTTGGTCTGTGTTCTGCAGTAAAATGAATAGCTGTCCCTGACAAGTTTGTGTGTGATGCTTTTTTTTGTTCAGGGTGTGAAAGAGGTGACTCTGCTGGGTCAGAACGTGAACAGCTACAGAGACACGTCAGAAGAGCAGTTCTGCGGCTCAGACCTGACCCAGCTCAGCCGGGGCTTTAAGACCGTCTACAGATCTAAACAGGGAGGTCTGCGCTTCTCCGACCTGCTGGACCGAGTGTCCCGCATCGATCCTGACATGAGGATCAGGTTCACCTCCCCTCATCCCAAGGATTTCCCCGACGAGGTACATGATAACACTTTACTTGTTCTTAATTCTGCTGTTCTGCTGAATATGCATTTCCTAAAGCACTGAATCTCATTAAACCCAGAGATGATGTCCAAATATATGGCTGCATTAGTACGCGCTACAAACCCAAAATGTGTGCAATTGTTCAACATACTTTTGCGTAAATAAAAATTCCTTTCAGATGCGCTGTTCAGCACGTATCACGTCACTTCTTGAGATCCTCTTGCCAGTTGGCAGCATGTAACCATGGTAACCCGTGCCATTGACAGGCTGATTTTAAAAAATATATTCCGTTTAGAAAAGTGAAACCGTACTTACATTTGAATTGAAGCATTATTGACATTATTCCAGATGAGCCACAATCACTGTCCACCTTTTTCTGTTGTTGTTTTCGTCACTACCACATTGTATTGTGGGTGTTTATGCTGACATAGTGTCCAATGCTTGCATACTGTAATGTTTACCCTGAAATAGTATGCACCCCGCGTACTGTTGGGTTCGTACTAAGGTTTTGGAAATACTAAGAAATCTCACATACTTTTTTAGCTTGCTATATAGCATGTTAGTATGGAATTTTCAGATGTAGCCGAGGAGTTGAACCTGCTTTTTTCCTGTATGATTTATAGACAAAACCCCGCCCCTTTCTGTATAGAATTTCCTGTATAAACTTGTCCAATCAAGACTCCCTGACCTGCTCTGTGTGCTGCCGTTGACAGGTTTTGCATCTGATAGCGGAGCGAAAGAACATTTGTCAGCAGATCCACCTTCCAGCTCAGAGTGGGAGCAGCAGTGTCCTAAAAGCAATGCGTCGTGGGTAAGAGACCAGTATGCTTTCTTCCAAACTAAATCATCAGAACAATTCAAGTTGTTTTTAAATCTGCTTAAAATATTCTAACAATGTTTCTTCTTTCTTTCTGTCTTGCAAAATGTATAGCTACACGAGAGAGGCCTACCTTGATCTTGTGAAAAACATCAAGAGAATTATCCCAGGTAGGCTACAAAAACCGAGTTTAATTTGTTCTTTTAATTTGCAAGCATAAAAAGAGCTTTGCAGTATTTTACTCAAGCAAAAGCACTGTTACTTTAAAGACATCTTAGTAAAGGTTACTCAATAAAAATGTACTTTTGACCTGTCTGTAGGTTATGCTATTATTAATAGTTTATGATTAACTCTTACTTGACTAACTTGACCCCATAAAATTAAAATATCATGGTAAGATTCTTAACTGTGTGGAAAAAAACCCAGCTGATGATACAACCTAAAGGCTGCTTTGGTGTTTTCATCTTGATAAAGTAGTGCATGTGGTCTGTGTTTGACATTAATGACATGTCTGTGTGTCAGAGGTGAGTCTCAGCAGCGACTTCATCTCAGGCTTCTGTGGTGAAACCGAGGACGACCACCAGCAGACTCTGTCTCTGATCAGAGAGGTGGGCTACAATGTGGGCTTCCTGTTTGCCTACAGCATGAGAAAGGTGAGCTCTCGTTACACCGCAAAAAATGGTCCGTATTTTAAAATTGAACCCAAGCTGGTAAATTCAGGTGTTCTTTTCAGCCATCACGCAAATAATCTAGTTTGAAACTTCTTTTGTGACTGCCCTGGTGGTTTCCTCACTCAGAAAACCCACGCCTTCCATCGGCTACAAGATGACGTGCCAGCAGAGGTGAAGCAGCGGAGGCTGGAGGAGTGTATCAGCGTGTTCAGAGAGGAAGCTGCGAAGGTCAACGCCGCTCTCATCGGCACCACACAACTTGTCCTGGTGGAGGGAGTGAGTACTATGTGCATTAATGACACATCCTTCCAAGTTTATTATATGTGTATGCATAGGAGTTGTGCTCATACACGCATTTTATGCATTTCCTCTCAAAACAAATTTGCTGTCTCTGTATATCTACCTGTGTTAAAGATAGCTTTGATTGAGATGGCACCGGCTAATTTTAAAGGCTTAATAGAAGAGAACGGTTTAGCCTCTGGGGGCAACAGCCAATTTTTCAGGGTGTCCATTATAGCCAGTGGATATCCAGAAAACGGATTTCCAGACCAAGACTTTCTCTTCCGTGTGCTGATCAATTTCATGAGGGAGAGGATTGATCGGCTCCTATGGAAAATTGAATTGCAACACTGCTCATCATGGATAAAAGTAGAAGTCCTGAGCACGCTCTGTTGAAACCAGAACTTTCACCTTTGGAGAAATTCATTAATAGGAATTGTGATGGCAGGGGTTTAATTCCACTGATGTATGACTGGCTCGCAGTGGGCTCAACAGTAACCTCAGAGCCAACATTTGAGGCTTGAAAAGGGGATTTTATTACAGAAATTTCAGTTGAGGAATGGGGGTGAAGCCTGTACAGAAGCCCATGCACGAACAGCAAATTCAAGCCTTCAGTACAATTCTTCAGTACAACTGGCTGATGCACACTTATTTGACACCAGTTAAATTACATAGATTCAATCAAAATATTCCGGACCTTTTTAATGTAGTCTACTACAAGGAACACTGCTTCGTCGTATATAGAAATGTAACAAGACGAGAACTTTTTGGAATGAGGTGATCAGCATGATTGATAAAATATTGTGTAAAGGTGCCCTTGAAACCCATGGGCTGTATCCTCCTGATCTTCCCTGGAGAAGGGGAGAATCCCAATTTATCTGAGTTAGCATCCTGTAAACAAAAGATTTGATAGGACTTAATTGGAAAAAAAAAACAGGAAGACCTCATGTGGGGGCCTGGATAAAGAATATGGCTCAATGTGTGTCATTGGAAAAAAATGCATATATACTCAGAGATAAATTGAATTTGTACAAAAGGATTTGGAGACCTTTCATAAATTTTGCGGAATATGGTGGCTTGGCAGGTGTGCTGACAAAGGGAGACCACTTAGATGATATGTGACAAATTGTGAAGTTTGTCTGAGCTTGCGAAATACCCCTCTATTCATTGTAGGCACTTTGTTGTTTTTTTTTTCCTTTTTTCCTTTTTACTGTAAGGTGTATATATATATATGCATATATACATACACACACACACACACACACACACACACATATGTATATATATATATATATATATTATATATACATATAAGTGTACAGTGCAATCTTATTCATAACCACAGATGCATGTATTTTTTTTCTCTTCTTTTTGATAATGTATTTCATACAAGCAAAGAGATCAGGGAGGTTATAGAATAGAGGATTTTAGAAAAGGTTTCATTATTGATGCTGATGTAGTGCACTTCCTGTATGCATCTTTGTGAAAACAATAAACATACTGTTAAAAAAAAAAAAAAAAAGTACTATTACCGTACCACTGTACGGGGTTACTATAACTTGTTACCAGGCAACACCACTCATCCCTGGTTTCCATTTTCATGCAGGAAAGTAAAAGATCTGCCAAGGACCTGTGTGGGAGAACTGATGGAAATATGAAAGTGATTTTCCCCAAAGAGGACGTTCCTGTTCAGCCTCCAGAATCCAACTCTGCGCCGCTCAGTGCTGGCGACTATGTGCTGGTGAAGGTAGGGTTTGGTTCATACAGATAGTACATCTTCAAAGAGTAAACAGCTTGTTAAATTTTTATTCAAATAATGCCTGATTAATCAGTCAAGGCACTGATACTTTTCAGTGTTTTCTGACGTTTAGTGGACTGATCAGCTGGTTAATTGATAAGGAAGATGATTGACAGGATTGATGGTCAAAGAAAATAATCTTTGGTCGCAGCCCTATTTTTTGTTTTATGTTAATGCATAAAATATTTTCTTCCCAAGTTAGAACAGTGTTTGTTATTTCACACAGGAGAGATTTCAGATTGCTCTTTTTCCTCTGTACTCTCCTCGATGGTTTAAAGTGGGTGAGGGTAAGTGGGGACAAAGTGATGTGACACACTTCAGTGCACCAATCAGAATTCAGCAACATTTGAATTAGAACCTGTTCATAGTCGCTTGGTCGTTTGGTCACTGCCAGTCAAATCGGATCAGTACACACACACACAGTCCTGATGAAGCAGCAGTCTGAGTTTTTTGTTAATAAACTTGTAATAAAGGATAACTGAATATACTTTTTAAAGTTTAATTGATCATTATTATTATTATTAGTTATGAATATTTAATATTATAGAGAAATACTTGATCTGAAGCCAAGTCTCTTAGTGGCTTTAAATGTTTGTTTATATTATTTGTTCATGTTAAAATAACAAATATTAATATTGCTATTACCCTCAAAAATACAGTAATTGTCAGGCTATACTTGAAATAATGTCAGTATTTACTCACATTTTTCATCAATTGTAGATGAAGATGGAGAACATGCTTCTCTAGTTTGGAGGTGTTTCAATACCCATCCTAAAATTGAAAAAAAAAAAAAAAAGTCCATTCCAGGTCCTCAGATGTAGGACGCCTTTAATAAAATCGTGTAAAACTCTCGTCAAGCTGTGACAGACTTAACATCACAAAAAAAGCTAAAAAATTCAGCATTAAAAACACTTTTCAAGGACATGTCAACAATCATCACAGCCAAGAACTTTAAGGAATTATCTAATAATCTAATAATCAAACGTTTTCTTTCTTCACTCACTCATTAATCCTTTGATGTTTTGTGTCTTTATAGATATTGTCGGCCAACTCCCAGAGCCTGAGAGGCCGAGCTCAGAGTCACTGCTCCCTGAGGGACACAGTGAGGCACTATGAGACTGAACATGTGGCCTCAGACACGATCATGGTTGAAACATGCTCCTGATCGATCCAGGTGACACCACAGGAAACAATCTCCTATTTTCTGGGAACACGTGCACACTTCTTCTTCTTCTTCTCTTGACTTACTTTGAAGACACGTGGTGGTGATTTTACGGGATTGTAGGCTCACTGAATTAAGTCACACTGGACTGGTCTGATGAGCTCTGAAAAGTGCAACATGTTATTTATACAGTTCATACTAACTATGTGTATGTGCATATTCAACCCTGTTAGGATGATATAAATTACAGCGTCTAAGACAAACTACTGTGAATGATTTGTTTTGTCTGAAGCGGTGGTGCCTGATTGATGTATAGGCATTTTTTATCAGCCTCAAACTGCAGTGAAAATGTCATGGATCAGCACATTTGTGGAATCGCTCCGTGAGCTACAAAGTCAGAAAGTTTGAGAAAGAATTTTCCCAAAGTCAGCAGCAGAAAGTGCTGTGATCTGCTTTGGAAGGAGCTTGTTATTACAGATAAAAGATGATTGCTGTGACAAACAGGAAACCCTGTCCTGCAGACTGTGTTCTGTTATGACATGACTGCAGCAGCAACCCTGTTGGAAAAGTTCACTGCCCCACATCTGCATTTTATATGTAAAAAACCCGAGTTCACATTTAAAAGAAAAAGAAAAACCGTATAAAAGAAAAAAAAAATGCAAAAAATCTGAGTAGATGCAAACAGGACGTCTGGACATTTTTTCTTTGGAATTTCTCTGCCAGGTAGTCGTACTCTGGCTGTGATTATGCCTTCAATGTGGCATGCCCCAGTGCAGCAGTGAATCCTGGGAGTTTTCAGCAATGCCATTCAACCTGTGAACTGAACATCTGTCCCAATCAGCATGTAGTCCTACAGAAAAATACAGCAACAGCAGCAGTTTATAACAGCTTTAAGATGATGAATTCTGTTGATCAACTAGACATTAAGTTTCTAAAAAAAATCTTGACCCTCATTAAAATCATATAAATTTAATAGAAAATAGAAAATGTCCAGTCTCTGACCTTCAGGACTTGAAGCTGGGTGTTCACAAGCTTCATCTTTCCAAGGGCAGGAAGTGGGTATCCCTTTGCAAGTTGAACTATGAAGCAAAATTCATACATTTAGATCAGCTAGTCAGAAAAACATTATAGTGATATTTTTAGCAGAGCAGATATTCATGAATAAAAAAAAAGAAATACAGCAAGTAAAAAAACACCAGATTAAAATAAACTTTAATCTAAGAGTGCAATTAACGAGTTTAAAACTGGTGTAATCAAATTAAATTAAAAAATTTAAATAGACATGAAAAGAAATATAAACATATAAACACTAGCAATGTGCAAGGAGGCTATATAAATATGATGTTAATAAATATTAATGTGTGTCTTTACTCTGTCTTTAATTAAACCTGCAATATCTGTTTTAGCCATTTGGGGGCAGCAGAAACAAGTTGTGAATACAACCTTGACATACAGTACCAGTTTTTATGTTGATACAGTGAAACTGTTAGCAAATAGTTGCTAATTCACACATCCAGCAGTTACAGATTAACATTTGTATTAATTTGGAGTCGTGTTTCTTACCATAACTGTCCAATGTTCCCTCTCTTTTAGCTCTGTTTTGTTCTCAACCAACTCCTGAGGGAAATATCAGACTCTGTAGCAGCTAGATGCTCCACTATTCTGTCTGCGTTTTTATCTGGGTAATCAGTGTACGTGGGTTTATAGAGCTGTTTGTTGAAAACAGATGCCAGATTCGGTGATAGTAAATCAAAAAGTAAAGTAAAGTTGTGGGCTGGACACTAAACAATGAGTGGAAACTCTCTACAAAGCTTCATAAAGCCAAGAGCAGCTGCAAATTCAGGTGATAATTCTAACTAGGGTGTAAGGAGGCCTGTCACAATAATTACATAATTGTCAGATCACGATTCTCTGAGCTGGCTGCAATCATTTTGCATAATGTTAGAGCTGTTCTCATTAACCTATATAAAAACAGATGGATGAAATGAACAGAAATGTCACATTTCATGATATAATGGCATCTGAGGGGAGAGTCTGCACCACCGACTGCTTATGTTACCAACATTTGTATCTGTAAATTTGTAAAATTTAAATTTGTTCTACATGGTTGTGGATGACAAGGATATGACCTGTTTTGGCCACAGTGCGTCCTTAATTTTGTTTTGTTTGATTTCTTTGTATATTTCATTAATAGGCTTTAAATATCTAGTTATTATTTATATGCCATATTTGCCCTGTGCATATTTTTGTTTACAGCGCCTTAAAGGCAAAAAGAAATGTGTTAGGCTTATGTTATAATAGTGGAATAAAAGATAAGTTGTGGCAAATAAGTATGACAATTAATTGTCAAATAAAATGTCATGATTGTGACAGCCTTAGGTGTAAAACAGTGCTACAGAACATATAATATCAGTTTGTTTAAGGCCATTTGGAGTTTTGAATGTAAGTAAACAAATTTTGAAATCAGTTCTAAAAGTTATTGGAAGCCAGTGCAGCGTGATCATAACTGGCTTGTCATCTCTTCTGTTTTACACATCACTCTTCAGATTCAGAGCTGTCAATCAGCTGAAACCAGTCTTATTTAATCAATGTATTTAAATGACATATCACCTAGTTCATGTAGAGTATGAATGAAAATGCTTGAACTCACCATTGAGTTTAGGTATCACTACCAGTTTGAGGACCATTTGGAAGATGCTGTCGAGGGATTTGACCTGCAGGTTGGAGTTAGAGTGAGAGTTAGTCTGGTAGGTTGGTACTGACGGGACACGCTGACTCATGTTAAGAATGCTGCTCTCACCTGAAACTCTCCAACATAACTTGTCCCCAGGGTCAGATCCATCCTGTGCAAATTAGGCAGAATTAGACAGTAATGTTCACCTTTATGAGGACCTTTTGGCCCAATTTTTCTCTTCTGAAAAAAGTAGTCTTTTTTGTGGCAACTCACTTGTTTAGGCTGACAGCTCCAGCAAGCCTTGTTCCACTGACAAACACTCGGGCGCTGACACTGGTCTCCTGTAAAGGCAAAAGATGTTAGTGGTTATTCTAAACTACATAAATGACTTTTCATGCACCGGTTGTGTAACGTACCAGGTTTAGGATAAAGAGAGGGGTCAGTGTGGTGTTGGGTTGGATAGCATAGGCTGTCACTGTGCCACTGGCCTGAACTGTCATGTTGTTGGGTGCGAAAGTGATGACGGGATTTTTTGCCGTCTTCACCAACAGTTTCATCATCAGACCTGGGTAAAGCTTGGCAACCTGAGAATACATCCAGATTTAGCTGACAGGCTGACCAGTGAATATAATGCTTCATATAAAATTAGCTGAATGTAGCGTTACCTGTGGGATGAAGGCTCCAAACGTTCTGGTGTTGAGTCGGATGGGAGAGCCTTGAGGGATCTGTTATGACAGAGCCAGAAAGGGTTGTAGGTCAGTAGCTGCGTTTCCACCTAAAGTACCTCGAACTTTTAGTCCCAGGAACTACTTTCCAAGGATCTAAAAGGTTCCCTCAGTGCGTTGTTGTCTGTGATTCCACTGCAGTCTAAAAACTTGTGAAGATTAGGAAAAATTAAACCACATTTCCACCAAAAGTACCCAGAACTTTTCATCCCAGGAACTTTTCAAGCAACTAAAATGTTCCTCCATCCTGTTGTCATCTGCATTTCCACTGCAGTTGAAAGATCTGTGACAATTAAGCATATTAAGCCACGTTTCCACCAAAGATACCCAAAACTTCATGTACTTTCAAGGAGCTAAAAAGTTCCTTCAGCCCATCATTGACCGTATTTCCACCACGATCTAAAGAACTGCGAAGATTAGGCAAACAAGTTTACATTTCCACCCAAACTTTTAGTTCCAGGAGCTACTTTTCAATGAATTACAAGGTTTCTTCAGCCTGTTGCTGTCTGCAATTTCACCGTGGTCTCAAGACTTGCAAAGATTAAGCAATTTAAGCCACAGTCCAACCAAAACTTTTAGTCCCAGGATCTAGTTTTCAAGGAATTAAAAGGTATCTTGTTTCTGTCTGTTTCCACCATGGTTTAAGACTCAAGAAGATTAAGCAAGCCACATTTCTACCCAGAGCACCTACTATTATCTATACTACTACTTTTCAAGGAACTCTAAGGTTTCTTCAACCCATCATCATTGCAGGTTGCCTTTTTCAATTCCTGCTGGATTTCGTTTTCAGTATAAATGCTCAATAAAGCCTGGACATCGTCGTAGGTCCAGCTCTCATATGCTTTCGTCTGACACCCCATGTTGATGTGTCAAAGCCCAATGAACGAGCCCATAAGTAAAGCATCGACAGCTGAAATAAAACGCTGCGAGTACTTGACCAATCAGAAATGTTCAGTGCTGCCCTGACCCCAGAGTTCCTGTACTTTGGAAAGTGGCCTACGACCGCCTGAGCAGGACCTTTTAGGGGGTAAAATAATATCCTCAGACCTAATTTACACCCTGGTCCCTGCGGTGGAAGCATACTGACTTTGTCCAAAGGTTCCTACTCCCTGGGGAAAGTTCTGCGGTGGAAATGTGGCAAGTGTGACATGATGAAAGCACATTTATTAGGGAATCAGGAGGACGAAGCTCACCATGTCATCAGTGATGTACAGACTGAGGGCTCCAGCGTTGTTGTAGACGAAGGCTGCAGAGTTAGTGGTGAAGGCAGACACGCCGATGTACAACATGTTGTTAATCTGCGGCGGCAGGGAAAAGACTGTGGGGGAGAACGGAGGCTCCTGATGCTTCCCGATGTTATAAAATTCACCCTAAATGACAAAGAAACAGCAGAGACAGCAAATGTGTTTTTTTTAAATAATGAACCTGAGGCTTCAGACATAAAAAAGGTACAGTTAAATGGTATAAAATTCATTACCTTCAAGCTGAAGTCTATACAAGATTTTGAAACTGTGGGCGATGACACCATGGAGTACTCAATCTCTGCATACTGGTCCACCCGGGCTACAACTGCAGTAAAGTAGACATTTTCATATGTTCAGCATTAATGAAAACATCCAAATATTTGACATGAATATGATGTAAAACATACCATTCATAGTTTTCAGATGAGGGTTCAAATCAGTCACTGCATCTGCCACCAGAGGGCAGATCTGCAACAATAAAGAGCAGAGAAAAATCTATTCTCAGACTCCATTAGCAACTGTGTTCAACAGTGATTTCTGAAAGGAGAAAATTAGTCTTTAATGCTCCTTAAAATGATAAGAGCACTTCAGAGTCAAACAGTTCTCAGTAAACCAGCAGCGGAAGAAAACTTCCTTTAAAAGACTGCTTCAACCACAATTACCACCGTCTTTTTAATGTTACTGAATTTAGATGAAAGAGTGAAGGGAGATAAAGACTGACTCTGATGTAGATGTAAAGATTAGAGTACTAGATTAGATTAGATTAGAGTATTTTTCCATTGTTGTCTTTATTTTACTTCAGTAAAGGATGTGAATACTTCTTCCACTGCTGCTCTGTCTTGAGAGGAAATTTCAAGTTAGCAACTTTTATCTGCTATTAGGAGGATTCCTTTTGGTAAAATAAGATACTTTCTGAATACAACCCTAGCAACATTTCCACTCAAAGTATCCAGAACTTTTAGTCCCAGGTACTACTTTTTAAGTAACTAAAAGGTTCCTTCAGCTTATTGTCATATGGTTTTCCACCCAGTCTAAAGACCTTCAACAATTAGGCAATTAACCCTTTGTTTCCACCAAAGTACCCCAAACCTTTAGTCCAGGAACTACTTCCAAGGAACAAGAAGGTTTCTTCAGCCCTGTTGCTGCATTTTCACTGCGATCTAAAGACCTTTAAAGATTAGGCAAATTAAGCCTTGTTTCCACTAAAGTACCCAACTTTTAGTCTAAAGAACTACTTTTCAAGGAATTAAAAGGTTTCTTCATCTTGTTCTGTCTGTTTCCTCATCATAGAGGAAAGGTGATGATGAAAAACAGTGGGTCTAAGGCTGGTTTACCCTCACCTGTTTCTGGAGTGCACCTCGTAAAGCCTTATCAATGAACTGACTGAAGAGATTGTACAGCCAGCTGAAACAGAAAGTAACCACAGTAATTAGGGCAGAATACAGTCTGTCAAGCATGACAAGTAAAACTCTCATGGGTTCAAACATAGTGCACAGCAGGGATTCTTTTACCTGGCTCCACCGTGGAACCTGATCTTTGCACTGCCGACAGTGGCCGCACAGTTGACACAACTGACCGCAGGTCGGCCTGTCTCGTCACTCTTGATGGCAATACTTGTCGTGATACTGAGTCCGTTCACACTCAGATCAAAGGAGCCGCTGTCCTTTCTGTCGAGAGAGATGGGGCACCGCTGAAGCAAAAATATCGCATAATGGGTTTAACTGCGCTGCATAAGGCAGAAATTGTTTCTCACTCACATTACTTTGAGGTACTTAACCTTCCAGTTTCCATTCAGACTGAGGAAGGCATTACCGATGGACAGTCTGACACCAGTCCCTGGCACAAGATCCACTACAGACTTTGGCATTCCCACATTCGCTATGTGCATACTGGAAGAAACAACATGCCAGTTTGTAAAATACCACCTGAAGCATCCCAGTTTCCAACAGAATTGACAGGATTGTTGGATAGGCGGGCGCCTTACTTTGACAGGCTGTACTGGACTTTGCCGATGGGAGACACCTTCTGTGTGCCTGAAAGATCTGGGACTTTGATGGATTTGAGTTTCTGCTGGATTGAAGCCATCCCCAGTTGTCTGCCTAACAAAAGACAAGAATTTTTAGACAGAAGACACAATATAGTGCAATACAGTACTTTGCCACCCTCCTGTGGATTTGCAACGGTGGGATGTAATGGTAACAGGTATATATACCAAAAAAATAGTCCATGATGTGATATTATAAGAAAAATGACGACTTGAAAAAATATCCATTCTCAGATAGTAATTCTGATGTGTACAGCATTTTTTGTTCATATAAAACATGTTTTTCCTTTTAACCTAAAGTGTCTTTGTTTTCCTTCTTTAATAAAATAAAATAACGGTAGCCAGCCAAGTATGTGCAAAAAATTAGTCTGAATTGTCTTTGGCAATGAAATGTTTGAATTATGTCTTGACAACTACTTAAAAATGATGCAGCAGACAATAGCAGTCCTTTTATAAAATAAAAATAATACAATTAAATAATCAACCATGTAATATCACAGTAGATATCATCACAGTCTCAGTCACTCCCTAAGCAAGTCTACCACCCAAAAATGCCCAGAATCCACTGTATACTGCACCTCAGTAATAGCAGATGACCTTGTCAACATTTATTTACAGGTTACTGATAAAGTTGACATAAGGGGTCAATATTTTGTCATCTTTGTCCAGCTTTCCTTTCATTCACAAGTAACCAAGTGGGATGTAACTTCCTGAGACAGTGTTGGGTTGGACGGGGCTTCTCAGCCGACAGCAACACATTTTTTTGCAGCGATATATGCAAGAATCCAGAGTTTCCTTTGATGGCAGTCACCAGCATTGAAGTTAGACTGAGACACAGCTGGGTATTAGGTTTATTTCCAAACTTCATGAAAAATGGGACATATTTCCTCCCAGAAAGGGGGAGGTGTGCAGCAGGGCCATAACATATGCAATAAGGACGCCTTTTGTCTCTTGCACCTCCGCACAAAAAGGACGTTTCTGAGTGCATGGCATTTCATTCGTCACATAGGCTCTTACAATTCAATGTAAGAGCTTGTGTCTCCAATTACATGAGTGAGAGAGGCAAGAAAATTAGATGATGAATCTCGAGTGAGATCGTTGTCGTCTCAACTGAAAGAGGAAACTGGCGCTGCAGTGCTTACCATATTCAAGGCCTTTTTCTGTTAGTTTGACCTTTACCCCGGGATCTATGCTTGAGGTCGTAGGGATCAGAGCCACCAGAGCCAGCCAACAGCACAGCAACATCTTTACTGTTGAGAGATAAAAATGAAAAGATCGTTAGCATCCTTTTTATGAACATGACACCATAAACCATTACAATGGTAATGTTTCTGCTTTTGTGTGGTTGCCATGTTTGACGTTCTGCAAACGTTTGGGGAGAAATAAATGAAGGCTTCCTCTTTTTCAAGGAATGTATTTCCTTTAAATTAATTGTAATTCCTTGTTCTCCACTGATGTATATCTTATTCATAGATGACAATCATATCTTAACTTATATTATTAATATCAGGGGCTTGTCTTTAAAACTCAGACCCTTATTTTTTAATTATTGTCCACATTCACTACTCTCTGTGATCAATTTCCAGACACTATGAAGGCTTGAAAACTTGAAGAGCCACAGTGAAGTCATATTTTTAGAGGCGGATGAAGTCAAGTCAGTTCTATCAGTAACACTTAAATTATATGCTCACTGTAAGTAATGTGTGATTAATACACCAGCAGCAAACAACAGGATTTCATGACACATGCTGCATTAGTTAAGCATTACTTAAGTATATGATTTGATAAGATAAGATAAACTTTTATTAATCCCTGGAGGGAAATTCAGGACCTTTGTACCCTTATTGTAAAGTGCATGGATGCCACAATTTCAATATTAAATCAGAAGCTGATCATAATGAGGTTATTTGAATTGAAATTGAAATCAAGGGCAGAATTGCATTTCTCCAAGTATTTTTTTTTTTCTCTTCACCACCGCCTACTTGCAGCATCTGGCACGTGTCCAGGGAAAAAAACAAAAAAACTTAAACGCAGACTCATATAGCTTACAGGCCATTAGATCATGCTTGTTACCATATACCATCAGAGATCTTTTTACTGAAGAATTTGAAAAAGTAAATGACAGTTTCAGGCCATAAACAAATGATCTGTGATTTTTTATAAATCAAGACTAATAATACAATTTAACAATGGCATAGGCATCAGTACTAAAAAAAAAAAAAAAAAAACAAACAAAAAAAACACTGAATCGAATAGTGACCTTAAAACCAGAAGTCAAACTGAATCACGGATTTGGAGAATTGTGACACCCCTAGTCAAAGCACTAAGGTGGCAGTAGTGAGGAACCACCACAACCAGCAACAGTACTCAGATACTTTACTTAAGTAAATATACCAACACAAACATGTAAAAACACTCATACTATTATCAACAAGTATACTGAACATATTAAAAGTAAAAGCATTTGTGACACAGAAAAATGGGCCCCGTGACTCACTGCTACTTTTGTTAGAGGTCATCCACAAGGCCATAAACAATGTGTTTTATCAGCTTATCATATGTTCTTTAGTATAAAACCTTAAAATGAAAAGTACTACAAGAACAGAACCCAAAACTGTGCTGAAGTACTTGAGGACATGTACTTTCACCCTCTGTCTCGGGTTGGGGATTCCTGCTTCAGTGGAGGCTTGTGACTGTCACTTCTGTAGAAGAATCCACATGTGACCACATGATTAAATTAGGCCAAGATTAAAGGCCGCCATTTTGAATGTGGATGTTTGAATCAGTACTAGAAATGCTCATGATTTTACAGATGGAAAATGCACTTTTAGGAACATTCCAGTTACTGTGTTTCAAGACAGTATTTCAGTGTCAGCTAATCCTATGGCTGTCACGTGCTGTTTTTTCACAATCAGTAGCTCCATCAGTCATTGAGAAATGAAAAAACATCGAACCAGGTCTATCTTGTGGTTTTTGTCTCCTGTTTATGTCAATGTCAGATTTAGACTCTGAACGTCTCAGAGAACAGACTCAGTATAACAGACAGACTGAACTGACTAAATCTAAGACATGTGACTCCAAGTGGAAACTCTTAATGGTGTTTCTATGTGGGTCAGAAGTTCAAAAGAGAGAAAATGTGCGTTATTTTCTGTTTTTCGATGCACAAGACATGGCATCATGACTATACATACCAATCAGCACTTTTAATTTCTCTCTATGTAGTTATATTTCATAGAGATGCACTACTTAAAACACCAGCAATGAGCAATGCATCAGGTTTGTCTTTCTTAATCTGTGTTGCAGCCTTTTCAACACGTAATACTTCTTCATAGTTTGCCTGTAAATGCATTCAAGATTTTTTCACATTCATTGTACAAAACCTGAATGTTTCCAGTCAGATCACATCCATGCATTCTCCACAACAAACGCTTAACACTGCAACTGAAGCAGAGATGGAAAAGCACATCCTTCCCATCAAACAAATCACAGTCAGTGGGACACTTTAGGGTGGTTTATCCCTGCTGGACTGTACCTTATTTGCAGATACTACAATTCAAGGTTGCTTTACACACTGCATTAATTTTGTGAATATTTGGACCATCGTGATAAAGATTAAGCTTTGAGAACAGACCTTATAAAATTTCTAGAATATATGTGTAAATTTGACCCCGTACAGTGAAGATACAACCAGTCTTACCTGAAGCAGCAGCTTGTCAGGACTGGACGCTTTCTGCTCTGCCAGCCTGTCTACCACAAGACAGACTGAAAGAGGAAGTGAGGTCCATGGTCTCTAATTCACTTACTCAATCAGCAGCTGAGCGTAGCTTGGGGGGGGGGGGGTCTCCCACATTAAGTAACAGTAGTCAAACTTGACATGTCTTCAATGTCTTGCTCTGTCATAATCTCTTCAACATAACTAACTGCTAACAGTGCTCTTATCTGAGTGTTTTTTGCCGAACAAACAAACTCTGAGAGCTGCAGGTTTAACAGCTCAACAGGTTTCTGTTTCTGATGGCATGGTATGCTGTTTCTTAGTTCCGTGTATGAACTTCCAGTAATGTGTCACATGAGAAATGAGCACAAAACAAAAGCCATAGTCACTGTGGCCTGTGGCATATAGTGTTTCATTGTTTTACTTAATGTAAGATTCAGTTTCTATTTAATTTCTATTTTTGACTATCTCACAACCTGCCAGGATACTGAGCTGCATCATAACACACAAAGCAAAGTGGTGACAGAAAATAAAATCATGCTCTTCTCCTCTATGAATAATAACTCTATGAATAAAGGTTAGAAGCTGCGCTTGTTGTCACAGTTATGTGTTTCTATTAGTGGATTTTAAGATACTTCATTTCAATTATGATTATTATACAGGAAAAGATTACACATGGTAAAATCAGTTACAGTTAAACAGGCCTGACTGGTTTCCAGCTGTTGCCTGTTTGGCAGCACACAAAAGACAAAATCACATCACAAAACAGACGGTCACACTGAAACAAAACCTAGAAGACATAAACAGCAACAGCAGACAATCAGAGAGGAGAGGACTGAAATCAAGCGGGAAGATATTATTGTCGCAAGCGTGTCCTTTCACCAGATATTATTTATATGCTTGTTTGAAATGTCTCATTTAAATATCTCGTTCCAGAGTTTGGCATATGTATGAAAAAATTATCTGTGATCACAGCTATTTTTATAAGGCGGTACTGTGATAAGTGCATGGGAAGCTGATCAAGTGACATGTTCCTGTCCTGTGCTGCGTCTTGGAACTAGTGCAGTAAGTTGGAGTTGTGTTATTGTTTTAGATCTGGTGATATAATTTAATAGCTTGATTATTTGTGCAGTATTTCAGCTTCAAAATGTTGGAACAAGAATACTTTATGCTCAGGATGATTTATCTAGAGGAGAGGACTAGTTGCTGAAGCATACTGAATATCAAGTTGTTGTTTTTTTATTGATATAAACAAATGCTTTATTTTGATCGTAATTACTAATATGATGCTGATGCACTTGTTCCATCTGCTGTGGAACTGCAAGATAGCCACCGAGTTGTCTGTCAGTAACGTTAATTGTGACAAATATAATGAAGCGTGTGTTTTATGAGAGAGTAGAATTTCTTGCATGATCTAAATTCTGGTATTTAGAGTCGAATGATCCCCCTGATCAGCTGTATAAATCTGTGTAAGGGGACATGAGAGATCAGTGCTTGCTCCTGCTTGGACCAAGTTATTGTTGTGTAAGTCACACATGAGTCCAGGAGTAGAAGTAACTAATTACAAATACTCAAATTACTATAATTATGTAGTTTTTTTTGGGTACTTGTACTTTTCTGAGTAGATTTTCAAGTCTTTACTTTTACTCATACTTAAGTATGCTAACCCTAACCAAAACAAAATGCTTTGTTTGTTCACATTTGGAGTAAGGATGTTAAGTGATTAATCAATAATCGATTAATTGCTGTTAAGAATTTAACCAATTAAAAATGTATTCACGGATATTCACGAATAGACATGGCAGCAGTTGCACCTCATTTGACATTGTTTTGTCTGGCGTGGCTAAACTTAGACGTAAAATGAGAAAAAAAAATTTAAAAAAAGGAAAACAGAAAAAGGATTGAAAATGAGGGAAAAAAATGTTTGTGTATGTTATCTTATAAATTATTAATGATTGATCGATCGTTAGCATTTTCAACTACTGGTTTGGGAAATCGCACAAAATTTGCAACCCTAGTTTTCAGACGTGACAGTGACATCAATAGTTAAAAGTAACTAGCAGTTTTTGCGACGAATACTTTGTACTTTTACTGAAGTATATTTCTAACACCAGTACTTTTACTTGTAATTGAGTATTATTTTAGCAGTGTAACAGTACTTGTACTTGAGTACAGATTTTCAGTACTCTTTCCACCACTGCATAAGTCTCAAGTTTTCCTCCCAGAAAAGGGTAAATTTTTGACAGGACTGTAGCAAACCATGCAAAAAGGACACCGCTTGTCTCTTGCACAAAAAGGAAATAGCACTGAGTTTTGCTGGAGTACAGTGTGTTCTATGCGGAGAGAGCTTGAGGCAAGAAAATCTGACGATGTTGTTTCGTTGTCAGATTTTGTCGTTGTTTCAACTGAAAGAGGAAGCTGGTGCTGCAGTGCTTACCATATTCAAAGTCATTTTCTGTTAGTTTGACCTTGATCCTGGGATTGCTGCCTAAGGTCGTTGGGGTGAAAGCCACCAGAGCCAGCCGACAGCGCAGCAACATCTCGACTGTTGGGATGAAGGACAAGATTGTCACCAAAAATCTCATCCTCTTTATGATCATGACACCGTGTACCAGACAGGTTTCTGCTCTTGTGTGGTTGGCTTGTTGGTTTTTCTGCAATTTGGAAAGCAATTAATCAAAGGTTCCTCTTTTTTTTAAAAGTCCTCAAATCAAGAGTTTTGAGTCCTAAACAAGTTATAATGTGCTCTTTACCAAATGTAATTTCATTTTAACAACACAGCCTCATCTCTGTGAGCAACTTCAAATTTCAAATGAAGTTGGAAGTTGTTAGTTTCTCCATCTGTAAATTCCAGGGCGCAGGTTTTGCATCCTGAAATTTGTTTTTTGTGAACCATTGCATACTTTTTGTATGCAAACAAAACTCTCTGTGGTATCACTTTTACTACTTGGAGCTCAGTAATGTAATGTTAGTTCTTCATGGTTATCTTCTGCAACTTGATTGGATGCTGTTGGATTGGTTCAAACAAAGTGGATCTGGGAATGAATAGCATTAGCATTAGTTGATTGAGGAAATAATAGATTTGTGGATTCACACTTTTTTTTTTACACATACTTTTTAATCTCTGGGTTTGGGGAAAGGTATCAAGTACTTTAAAGTCAAAAGGCTGAAATCACAAGTCATTGGTGTTAAAGTCCATGTCCAGTTGCTTTTTTTTTTAATCTTATCAAGCAAGTCAAATCTAAAGTAATCAAAATTGTGGCTCAAGTCTCCACCTCTGCTGGTTGTACTGGGCAGCTTCCAGGTGTGAATGTGTGAGTGTGCATGGAGCGTGACCGAAAAAACAGAGCTTTTTTTCAGTGATACTTCCCTAAAGAAACTGCTTCAAACATCTCTGCTTCCTGCTTTCTAAACCCTTGTGCATCGCCAACACATTTAGAGCGAAAGCAGACTTTAAATGGGAGTTTAGCTGTCTTTAAAGACAGCTTGATTGAGCTGCAGCTTTAGCAGCGCATGTCTGATCTATGACTTAGGCCTATAGATTTGCCTTAACAATTAGGTCTTCTGTTTCTCAGAGGAAGAACAGCGCACTGTGTTTCTGTCAAACTGAGAAATTGTTTCCAGTTTTTGTATAATTAATTAGCTTAATTACCGTATGAAAGATTAATGGGTGAGGTGACTGAATGCTGGCTAAATGCCTAGCAACTGTTGCTATGCCTGCTATTATTTAAACCTGCTCTCTGACCAGTGGAGTAATCTGAAATGCCCTGAGCGCCCATGTTAAACTCCACTTATTTTGACTGATGAGACAGCTCTCTGTGGGCGTGTACAGACTGCGCTTGATTGACGTCTGCCTCACTCTCTTGTTCTGTTAAACCTTTAGGGAGGAGACTGAAACTACCTTCAAGTGTGTGTAAGGCCTTTAATCACGCCCCGTTCAATCAATGCTTCAAGTCACCTCTTCTTCTCATGAGATTTTTGGAGGGGTTCAGGGTGTCTGCTCTTGGTGTTAAAACTGTTAATAGTCTGACAAAATAATCTTAAGTTAAAGGGAAATGTCTGGAATTTTCCATGGTTTTGTGTTTAAGTGAGAAATGGGGACAACAAATGTTGAAATTGGTCCATTATTGAACAAGACTGCTGCAGCTGCAAGTATGATCCTCTTTGTTTAACCAGAAAAAGAGTTTTATTGCTCTTGCCAAAGTCACCAGCTCTACTTAAAGAAACAACAATTTTAACATCGTATTCATTCAAACTCGACAGAAACAAAATAAAACTCACCAAAACTTTCTTGGCTCGTCTTTCCACCGTTCCAAGCTGTTTCTAGCTGTTACTTTTGTGACGAAACCACACATTTTCTTGACTGTTCCAATGGTTTTGGTTTTGTTCTTGACATGCTTTGTATGGAAATATAAATAGAAAGCATGGGGCTAAACAACATACCAATATTGTGTAAATGTCTGTAGAAAACTTTACTACAAAATAAAGTGATAATATCTTTTTTCTTTTAGTTTTGTTTGTTGTTTCAGTAGTTTTTAATCAATAAATGGGATCTCAGGGCTCAGAGTTATTTTATAGTATTTACTTGAATATATTGTAACACTTAAATTTAACCCAACCCTATTTTCATTTATAAGATTATATAAACATTTAATAAATGTATTTAATGTATTTGTCAGCAACTATAATTATGACTTGTAAATGGAAGTTGGTGTATAAACAGATAATTAATGACAATAAAGTAAACATAAAAGCATTTGGAATAAAATTTATTACTTCCAAATGTCATTTTATCTTGTTACAACTACATTATATTGTGTTATAAACCATTTATTATATTTATAGTGCTCATAAATGCTCAATCGGCACATCCGTAAAATCTAATGCAATCCAATAAAACTCTTCTGCCATTTTTATCATGATAATATTCAGTTTTGATAAACACTGTCATAAAGATATTCATCTAACCGGGCTTTATGTTGAGGTTGTGAGTTTGCGGTGGTGTTGAACTTGACTATTCAGTATTGAGAAGTGTCTCTAAAGTTTTGTCCTCCCCATTCACAGCACAGACGTGAGAGGGAAAGAAACACATCTAAATATAAAGCAGTCCAGTGAGACATCACCACTGACTGTGACCTCAATAATAAACATACTCTATAGTTTAAATTAACACACCTCAGAAAGTTTCAATAAAAACTATTTTATTTTCAGGCACTAAGTTATTTTCAGAACAGTTCTCATTATTTGAGAGACTAACTCAATATTTTGAGAAGGGGAGAACTGGGGCAATTGGAACATTTTTAATATTTTCCTTAAAGCTAATGTGTTCATAACATTGATGCTGCAGCAGGTAACGGTGGAGGTCATTTTTAGACCTCATATACTGCTGGATAGCTTATTGTAATCTATAATAATATAATCTAGCAACAAATGTAGATTAGTGTACAAAATATAAATAAACTAAGTACTGTAACCAGCAGGCTTAATCTTTAAAATAAAAGTAATACAATAGAAGTGTAATATTCGCCTCTGAGATAGTGGAGTACATGAATAATGTGACATATAACGGAAATACTACTAAGTAAAGTACAAGTACCTCAAAATGACTAGTTACACAGTTAGTTATATTCCACCACTCAGGGTTTCAGTGTCCTTCGCTCTGTTGGTTTTTGTGTTTCTGTGAGGGAAGCGCCATCTCATGGTGACACCCTGTAACTGAATGAGTGGGCGTGTTACAGTGGAATCTAGGCACACCCCCAGGAGGTTGACATTTTGGGAAATATGTTTATTTGCTCTCTTGCTGAGATCAGAAGATTGATACCACTCTCATCTTGTTCACTAAATATTAAGAAGCTAAAGCCAGGAGCCAGTTAGCTTAGCTTAGCTTAAAGACTGGAAACCTGGCTCTGTCCAAAAGTGAAACAAAATCCACCTACCAGCATCTTTAAAGCTCAGTAATTAACATGTTATATTTGTTTGTTTAATCCACACAGGTGTAAAAATGACAAGTTGTGTTTTTTGTGTGTGTGTTTTTTATGGCTGGTTATGTATTGGAGTATCCAATTTAAAGGGACAGTTCAAAAATCCAAAATCTATAACATATTTTTATCCTCTTACCTGTAGTACTTTATATCCATCTAGATGTTTTTTGGTGTGAGTTGCAGAGTTTTGGAGATGTCGGCTGTAGATGTATGTCTGCACCAAAAAATACATAAGAAAAATTTTCAACCTGTGTCCCTTTCCAAAAGTAAAAAAAAAAAAAAAGAAGAAAAAAAAAAAAGAAAATGTAGGAACTATTTTCTTTCTATGAAAGAGTGACCTTGTCATAATTTTTGAAAAGATGACACTGATTTTGAAGAGAAAAGGAAAACATTTCTGCAGCTGATGTCTCCAAAAGTCAGATTGACTCAGATTGATTAGCTGGCAATTGTCTGTCAATGCAGACTTAAGCCTGTTATCCTATCCATCACTTAACCGTTATAAACATCTACTCCTTCTAAAAGATTATTAATGATTTCTTATGACTCATAAACGGATACTTACTCATTCAGCAAACATTCAGCATTAATTTGAGCCCTTATTAATGTGAAACAGGCAAACAGAGCAAAAATTTCAAAAGGAGGACACTGCAGCTGTAGTGTTGTTTTCAGAGAAGCAAGTATCTCGACTTAAGATGTTTCCTTAATCTCTGATGACATATTGTGATCCTTTTATGATTTATTACAATAAATATATTGCAGATTTCTCCTTTAAACAAATGTTTACTTACAACAATCTGAACACATGTTAAAAGTGGGAAATATAGACAAGGCTTATGGATTATTAACATGAATTTGAATTTTGGGGTCAGATATGTAAAATATCAGCTGTCCCACAAAAGCTCGTTTGCATTAACTCATCTGTTCACACGTTGTCAGGACACAGAACAAGATACATCTTTGTGCCATATTGTGTGCATATATTTGCCTCTGCTGCAGAAATATTATAAAACACACCACAATGACATCATGACACTCCACCTGAGATGTCTCTTACGTGTTGGGGGGTCATTTGGACACTCAGCATTGTGAGGCCTGATGTGTGTCGACACACACACACGCACAAAGAGCACTCTGTGCTCCCTTGGGCCGGGGCAGGGGGGCTGGATGAAACAGTGGCTGAAGATGCTCTGCGGCTCACTACAGAGGAGGTGGAAGTGTAGTCCGAGGAGGAGTTCACTCAGAGTTCAGTTTCATCGTCATGCTCCCCTCTGCTTCTGCCTCAAGGCTGTCCACACACACACAGACCTACAACAGAGAGCCTTTTTTTTTTCCTTTTTGTCTTCACCAGTGAGTTTAACTCATCCTGCCTGCCTGCAGCCTGCACATCGACATTGAGAACAGAACAGACTGAGAGGTTTGAAGCAGCCAATAACTGAGTTTTTAAACAATGGATTCTGAATCTGTATCATCACTGGAATTCAATATTGATATTCCAATCTGACCTTTTAAATATTCTGTTGCAAAATAATTGAAAATGATTTAAATGTATGTTCATCTCCTTTGTACTGTTGGTATTTTCATTATCTACATTTTTTTTACTATCATGTAGGGTTTCCATGTGAATGCCACATAAAAATATTAAGCTGATGTTCCTCCTCATTCGGGTTTTGAGCATTTTTTTCCGGTGGTGCGCTCCTGCCCCCTTGAGGCTGAAGACAGGCAGTGATGAGGGCAGGATTTCATCAATTTGTGCCAAGATACAAATCCAGGAGATCAAACTTGCTTGAATGGCAGCACTATTGCAGCAGTTTAGATGTAGTGCTTGACTGAACAGAGACAGGCCCATTTAGTATTACACTGTCTCTAACACAGTGTGTTATCAGGACAAGGCAATCACCACTGCTGCCGGCTGGTCTAGGTTCTACTGAAAAAATCCCCCTAATATTTTGGCTGCACGTCCCTCCGGGCCTCCACACTGCTCTTAAAACAAAGATCCTTTTCATTTTTGTTGGCTTTGCAACAAGGGCTTTACAGGACTTTTTTCACCTCCAAAATGACATTAGTTTTTGTCAGTGACGTGTTACTTGTTTCTTACCATTGTGAAGTAAATATTACTGTGGTGGAAAAAGTACAGGATTGCGCAAAAGAGGTGAAACTCAAACTGGAATTGTGATTTGTTCAGAGCGGGTGTCTCTATGTATGTTGCATCGTGTGTGAGATGTTCTCATTTAATTTGCACGGAGAACCAAAGCATCCAAAATTAACAAAATAAGATGTTACGACTTAGACGGAAGTAACAACCAATCGTAACTGACTCTTCCTCGTTTCTCTTGATTGACAGATATAGATTGTGCTGAAAAGTGGCATTATGAAGTAAAATAGTCGTTGGGGAAAATTGCTTTGTGAAATAAATATGTAATGCAAAGAGGAACATTTTTTAAATGAAAACTGCTGGAATGAGATTCAAAATTACGGAAGCCCTTTTCCGCCACTGTCCATGATTCATTTACCATTTACAACAAGGTTGTATAATGAGAATTTGTTGTAGTATTCCCTCTTTGATTGATAGAGAAATAAAAATATGGAACAAACGAATTAATAGGGTGGAGTGCTGCAGCGGATAATTCTGATGGCAGCAGGGTGAACAGGCTGTGGCCGGGGTGGGTATTTTGTCTTTTAGTATCCTCTGGGTTCTCTGCAGGCACCTCCCTCCCTGATATCACTGATGCTGCTCTGGGCAGTTTTAATGACCTGCTGTAGAGTCCTCCTGTCCTTGGCCGAGTTCATCCCATGCCAATTCTCACTTGCTTCGCACCTGATGTAGACAGAAGGTGTGCATCTTTCTTAGAAACTCAGCTGCTCTGTTTTGCTGAGGTTTAGCTAAGGGCTGTTTTCTGTGCTTCACTCTACAAGACTGTTGATTTCTTCCTGATACGAAGTCTCATCATTGTTTGAAATCCAGACAACGACAGTGGTGTCATCTGCGAACCTGTGAACTTCAAGATAGACTTCTCTCCATGTTGGAGGCTGCAGTCGTGGGTGTACAGTGTTAACAGCAGGGGGCTGAGCGCACAGCCCTGGGGGGCTCCGGTGTGTGATGAAAAGGTCGTTATAATGAAGTAACTTAACTGAATAAATTAAAAACTTACTCAAAATAGTGAGTTAATATCGCTCACTGTACACAAGCTATTCCAGAAAGCTTTAAAAAATATACTACTACTACTAATAATAATAATAATAGATATGAAAAATCAAATTAAAATTCATTATTAAGACTGGTGTGTTGCATCTAGAGTTGCTGAGGCCACAAATAATTAGGAAACTGTTTTATAGCCCCAGCAGGTGTTGAATTTTTTATGCTCATATGTAGTCCTATATATAATGTAGGGCTGAGCAGGGGACCGAATGCAAAATATAGACTCCTTGCTTACTCCTACTTTTTGCTTGCCTAGTTAAAGTTGGCACATGGGAACAAATATAGACCTGAAATGATATAAATATTTTTCTTGCTTTCCAGAAATCAATATATTCAAAAAAATCATCTAGTGAGTTCACGGAGTGGAGTAGAGTATATTTGTGCCTTTTTATATTTTTGCGAGTTTCCTCTGCAGTGCAGACATAGCAGAAGTAAACACATCCTTTAATCAAGTAGAAGTACAGATACTTTTGTACAAAAAGACTGGTAAAAGTAGAAGTACTGATTCAACTTCTTTACTCAAGTAAAAGTGAAAAACTAAAGAAAATGTATTCAAGGTATGACAGTAAAAAGTAGTTCTCTGAAGGACATTTCTACTGACTGTTTCTGTGCAAACTCACCCTTTTCTCCATGATCAAGTCCCCCCTCTGTCTGTCTCTTACTGTTACGTCTTTGATGTTATTCTTGTCTTGTTAAGTCATTTAATTTGTCTTTGTCTTGTTATGTCTTGTAATGACATTCATGTAGTTTTTGTCTTGTTATATCTTTTGTGTCGCTCTTGCCTTATGACATCATTTACGTTGTTTTCATCTTGTTATGTCTTGTTATGTCTTTTTTTTTTTCTAAATTCTTCCAGCCTTTTATGCTTTTATTGATAGGACAGCTGAGGTGAGAAGAAGGGGAGACAGTGTCTTTTACACGTTTCATTTTCAGTTTTGTATCTTATGTTGTTTTTGTCTTGTTAAGTCATTTACGTCCTTTTTTTGTCTTGTTACATCTTTTATGTTGCTTTTGTCGTTTAACAACATTTGTGTTGTTTTTGTCTTGGTACATCCTTTATGTCTTTTACATTGTTTTTGTCTTTGTTTTTTGTTTCATTTTTTCGTTGATTTCATCCTGTTAAGTCTAGTTATGTCTACTGTTACGTCATTTTTGTCATGTTGTGTCTCGTGTTGTTTTTGTATTTTTGCATCATTTATGTTGTTTTCGTCTTATTATGTCTTGTTAGGTCTTTTACATGTTTTTTGTCAGTTGTGTTTTTTATTTTGTTTTTGTCTTATGTCTTGTTATGTTGTTTTTGTCTTGTTAAGTCTGTCTTACCTGATATGCACTGATAGAATCACCTTTTCTCTTGTTGTTGTCCCACCCATTTAGGCTGAAATCAGCCTTGATGTTAGGAAGTTGGCACACATTGATGCAAAATAAAAATAAATAATAATAATGATAATGCTAATAATATAAATAATAATAATATAATAATAATAATAATAATAATAATAAATAATTCCCCTAAATATATTAAAACTAAAGTAACTAGTCTATTATGAAGACATAAGGAGTAAAAACTACAGATATTTTTGTTAAAATGTAGGGAGTTGTCAGAAAAATAAATATTCAAGTTAAGTACAGATATCTGAATACTTTACTTAAGTACACTTAAGTACACAAGTATTTGTACTTAGTTACTTCTATACTAACAGCTCCTTTGACATATTTTAAAAGAGCTATTTTGCCTTTGTAAGGTGAATCACAAACACTTATAACAAACTTACTTTGCAGTTGTTGTTTTTTTAATTTCCGTAAACTCTGTTTCTTAAAGGTAAACCAAGGGCAGGATACATTGTCAATGCTCTGCCAAGTAATGGGATGACTCAGATGGCCGGGGCACCCTGTGGTCACTCTGTGGGCAGATCCATTACTCTTTCCTCAAGGATGGAGGAGCTTCAAGGGCATCTTATCATTCATTTCAAAACAGAAAAAAAGAACAATCTTTTCTTTTCTGAGCACAAGCAGCCTGTCTGTGCTGAGTCACTTAAGACTACAAATGCACATAAAATCATAAAAGCTTCACTTAAATGGAAGGAAGTGTGTCAGGTTGCCAGTAAGTGGATGAAACATCTTATTCAGTGCGAGAATATGACACCGAATCATCGACGCCATCCCTGAAAATTTCCATGTTTGCCTGCAAGATTCACTTAGCGGCAATTACTCCACTGAAACTGACAGTTGAGATGATTTCATTTAATTCTGCTGTTTAATGAGTCGTGTGAGTTATTATCCAATAACTCAAGGGTAGAGGTAAACACTGGCAAATGCTTAAATGAGCAGTTTCCAGTTGCTCTCCTTTGGTAACCTCTTAAATTAATGACTCCAAAATGGCAATGAGAATTAATTTAAACTGTATCCTGAAATCATGCAGTGGGGGATCAGTCAAATACGCACAGCATGCTTGTGATTACTACCCAGGTCTTTGATGGCTTCATACCAAAAGATACCAAAGGGAGAGTTTTGACATGAATGAATTTGGCTTTCTCCAAACAGAATGTCTGCTCAGCTCACCGCTGTGTAGGAGACAGTTTGATATTTCATGTTTCAAATCTTCATTTCCTGTTTGTGTCAACGAGTTCCTATCGTTACGGGATGTTGGAACATTTTTCTCTGCTCCAGCCCCAATTTATCAAGGCGCCTGATGAGACCAGTGCATTCTTATTCAGTATAACAAGGCTAAGAGGCTCCGTGAGCATGCTAACATCCTCACAGCTACAAAGCAGGTATAAAGTTTACCATGGTTCGCCATTGTAGTTTAGTGCGACGGCATTCTAGCATTTGCAAATTAGAACTGAACACAAAGTGTAGCTGAGGCTGATGGAAATGTCATTAACTTTGCAGGTATTTGCTCATAAAGTCCTGGACTAATTAAAAGTTTGACCTGTTGGTGCCGGAGGGAAAGTCAGGGGATCACCAAAGTGATTAAAATTCAGCCCGAAGGGAGACATGAATGTATGTACCAGGTTTTATGGCACCCTATCCAATAGTTTCCAATTTCACTCAAAACCACAAAGTTCAACCTCATGGGGTTGTAAGAGGTTCTTATTCATAGTCAGTGTATTACCGACGGTAAACGGCGGTCGGCACGCTCCCAGTTGGGTGATATATTTGCAATATTTTACCTGCTTTTCCTTGCAGTCAGACAGCCTTTTCTGGCGGGAAACTGAAGCCCTTATATCCAGCTCTGCTCTCTTCAAAGTTACCAGATTTCCCTTGACAAAAACAGTAATTTTACCTCGTAGAACACAAGAGTTGCTGGTTCACCGCTGCCTCCATTGGTTAGTAATCTTAACCAGGCGTAAGCAGTATGCAGTCACGTGTGTGTCACACAGCTAGAACTTTTTTTTTTTTTCATATATAGACACACATATTTTTGGGGACTTTTATGCCTTTAATTTATAGGACAGCCGAACATATGACAGAAAGGTGGAGAGAGAGTAGAGGAATGACATGCAATAAAGGGCCATAGGAAGGAGTCAAACCCAGTGCTTCTGCAGAGGACACAGCCCCTGTACATAGGGCAAATGCTCTTCCAACTGAGCTACCGGGTCACTACACAGCTGGAACTTGTCCACAGCTCATCTCGCATACTACTGGACCCATCAAATCAAATTTTTTTGTGCACATTTATGACTGTATGCTTAAGGACCTTACGTGGTTGCAATGACTCCTTGCTATTCCTAACTTGCAGGTAGGGGCTTAACCGGTTGATTCCACCAAACACGGCAATTTAATTTTCTTCTTTAGATAAACTTGAATATTTAAGCTTCAGAAATGAAAAAAAACATGGTCACAGTGAGCCGCAACCTGATTTGCCTTTTTTGGTGCTTGAAAAATTAAATAGTTTTAAGTGAAAATATTAAACTTTACTAAACATTTTACTTTCACTTCAATGAATTTACTGATTTTTTTCAGTACAATGTTTTGGGTTTCTAAAATTCAAAGCTTTCAGTGTATCTAAAGAATCCGCCCCATGTATGGAGGCTGTCAGTCCTCGAGGGCTGCTGGTTCGACTCCCGTCTGAGGCCCTTTGCTGCATGTCACCCCCTCTATCTCTGCACCCCTTCCTGTCTTCTCTTCAGCTGTCCTATCTAATAAGGGCAAAAAAGCCAAAAAACAAACTTAAAAAAAAAAAAGATCAGTAGCTGGTACAACTTTTTCAAAACTTGAGTTTGGCTCAAAACTCAAAAATCTGTTACAGTCCGTTGCTTGAAATGTTGAGTTTTCTCAACTTTCTCATTTTTACAGGGTGAACAAGTGACAGACTGAGAATGTCATTCCATTTTAAAGGTCCAGTGTGTAAGATTTTCAGCAGTGCATTTGCAGAATATGGCTGAAATGGAAATAATATTCATAAGTATGTAGGGTGAAGGGCATGGGTCGTCTTCTCTTTCCCATGTCTCTTAGGTAAGCCACCAAAGGTTCTTATACACGCTTGGAAGGGAAGGGGAGGGTGAGGCAAGCTGTTTGCTATTTGTAGTTTCACCACAAGATGCCTCCAGATCTTACACACTGGTGTTTTGAAGAGTATTATTGTTGACTGTAGTGCATTTTTTATAATACACATGTGTGAATCATATATTTTAGATACATGTTGCTGTCTTGAATATGCTCTTCCACCATGTAGGTCAGTTAATAATTTATCACTTGCTGTGCTTGTTATAATGTCACATTACCATGAATCCAAGACAAATTTCCTCTGCATGTTTTTTCTCTTGGCGGTGTTCCTAATCTAGAATAACTCGATGTGATTAGATCTCACCATGACGTGCTGTATGAATCAAAGGGAAATTTCAGCTGTTGATGAGCTAAATCAAGCCTCACTAATTCCAACCACTCGCACATTAGTGAAGGACATTGCAGAGACAGCAAATAGCAGAATTACAGAAGTTGCTTTCCAGAGCCATAAAAGAGCCTCAGCCTCATATTGACAGGCTTCCTCCCACTGAGGTTGTAAACTGGTCAGTGCATTAGCCAGCGGAGAAGTGCAGTGAATATCAATCAGGCATCTCTGGGCCAGCAGAGTGATATCTGACCACAGAGAGAATGAGACACATAAAGAAAGAGAGACCGGTGGGGGGGTGGATTGATTTTTTTTAATTTTTTTTTTTTTATTGGAAACAGTGTGGAATAACCCTGCCCCAAAGAGAACTGACCAACTTTCAGATTTGATAGTTTGTCATGTAAATTTAACAGCCAACATGTAGACCTATAAACAGTTATGCACAATCAATTAACATGGATTTTCTGGGCAACTGTTATAAATTATATTCTTATTTTTAATCCAGGATCTCGTTACGAGGCTCCACATTATGTTCCCTCGGTTAGTCTTTAATAATTTAACTCGAGAGAGTGTTCAGCTGGTGTTTAGGACAGAGATCCTCAGTTGAAGCTCAACTGTCTGTGTTTATCAGTGGGGATGTATGCAACACATTGGGCCAGATGAGATATAATAGGCCTATATACTGACACTTAAAAGCGAGACTATGTAACTTTTGAAAGAAGAAATAAATCGTTCTTCTTCTTACAGACAAAAAGTTTATTCATAACACGCACCCCGATACACTCAGGGGCTTCGCTGCCACAGCCTCACTTGGTCTGGTATGACCAATAGCTTATGGCAGCTAAGGTTAGCTAATTTTAATGAACCACATAGCTATTGCTGTTTAACTGACATTACTGTGTCAGTTTGTGCACTGCAAAACATTACAGCCCCACTTAGTTATGTCCATATACCTCTTCTTTTTTTCTTTTTGAGTTTTCTAAAGTTAAACTTAGAGTAATTCATCATGTTGCCAATGTCGGACTTTTGTCAGATCTGCACACGTTGATTGAACTTGGGTTTGCAAGTTGTCAGTCGAAAAAAGAGAGAGAAAAGCATTTGAAAAATAAAAGTTGCTGAGGTTTTTGAGTTTGAAAGACACTTCAAACTATGACAAGGTTGAAGAATAGACATTGAATAGTTATACACTGCAGATAGGTCATATATTTAAATTCCAACTAAAATGTAGACACTTTTTGTGGTAAAGAAAGGACTATTATCACTGGTGGAGGCAGGCTGTGTATAAACATAGTTAGGTTGTTTTAACTTGAAAATGTGAGTTACAATCATTCTGGAAATGTGTTTGTTCAACTAGGCGAGACGGCTTTTCTTGCAGTAAAACTGCAAAGCAATTCTTCGTTTTAACTCACAATATTAAGTAGAAACAAAAACTGATACAGACTTTAATCAACTTTGACAGCTTACGGACCAGTGTTGAGACAACTAGAACGTTGAAGTTAAATCAACTTTATGATCTTTAACTCCTGAGTTGAAACAAAGATAATCTTCTAGTTGAGTTAAACTGTATTTTCCAGGTAGCAGGAGAATTTGCATTTCCATGTTGAAATGTCTTACAGTACAGTATAGTATAGTATAGTATATAGCTGGGGGTCTTCCCAGCCAGACACTTAAAGACTTCAATTAAAATCAGGTTTTTGACCTCGTTAACATGTCCACATGGTGTTACAAGACATATCAGGAGAGAAACAAGCAGTAAACACCATGTCTGAGCATTTCTTGCTTCACTCGCTGCAGTGAGCAAGGGCAGTCTCAAAAACGGATTCAGTCCGGCTGGGTATATGACATCATAGATTTAAGGAACCAATCCTGGATCGAGGAGGTGACACTAGACATATCATTTGCGGCGATGCCCAGCCCACAGTAAAAGGTGGATGCAGCTAGTTGCCATGATTAGGTAGCAAAACAGAGGAGAAGCCAGGTGTAGCTAATTTAGGAGTGGGCGTGCAGGTTGGGTGTGTGTGGAGAAGGGCAGGGACTATTTGCATATTCATTAATCCTTGAATACTAATGAAGGCAAGGTATAGAGCTATATGTAAAGGTATTTGAACTTATTTTGCAAAAAAAGAAGAAACATATCAAACGCAATTTATTACTTCTTGCAGAACGTTTTATAATGTTTAAAACATGACTGGATGTGGACTGTAATTTCCTGCATTCTGTAAAATTTTTGTGAACCAATTTGTGCTTTTTATGCATCGATTTCAATGTCGTCTGCTACTCTCGACATGAATGGAATAATGAATTAAATCAGTCAATAAGAGAAAAGCACAGATTCATCGGTTCTATCAAGGATTAAAACATCAGCTCATAGACAGGGGCAAAATATTTGGTCTGTTAAAATGAACTATTTGGTAACTTGGGAAGAAGCATGAACTGATTAATGAAGTCAGGAATAGCAAGTGACCATGTGGACCACAGAGACCACTATGGTGGATGACTGAACGAAAAACATCTATTAGTGAAAATAAATTCCCTTCTTTCATCCTGTCAAACTGATTTCATTTGACTCAGAACTGAGCCAGCTGACTTTTGGTCTGTCCGCCATTCAGATCTGTATTTCTTGAGTCTTCGCCGTCAGTCTCCGTAACAAAAGCAACAACGTTGCAGAGTGACAGACAACTTACCTGCCGTTCTAAATCTTCTATTGTTTCTTATGTTATTCCAAGCATATGAAAAGATCCATTAGAGTAGGGTGTGCATGAAAATACAGGACAGATTGCATCCCTTGTAGATTCAGTAAATGACATATAATGCATTTTATTTTTCAGTACGAGATGATCCAGTATTATACAGGATGGCTGGCAACCCAAGCTGAATAATAACAATAATAAATAACAAAAAGGCGAATTTGCTTTATGTTCAGTCTGAATACACCTTGACAGATGTCTGTGTGTCACTCAAACATACATTATGTAGATTCTGCTGCTAGGGGTCTCTCTCACATTAAAACAATAACAAAAGATGTAGTTTGATGATGTCATGAAGTAGCATGGGATCGTGGGAGTTGTTGTCACTTTTGAACAACCACTATTTAATCTATTTGACAGGCAGCAATCATGTTCATGGGTGAGGTAATGTTAAAGTCTTATGCACCTTATGGTTAGTCACATTCACAGACTTACATCATCACTCTGTGACGTATCCTGTGTTTTCCCAGAAATTATAGCAGCTAGCAAGTAGCTAGCAAAGGCTAGCAGGAAACACACCCTCACCTTGAATAAATTATGTATCTCTCTGCGTTTGACCACTGTTGGAAACATTTGGGGTAATATACAAAACATATAACTTATGTCTAGTGTTTTTATAAATTTTAATGAGTAAATGTGACATATTATAGCTTTAATAATAGGCTATACTTGCAAAGGTCCATTCAGAGGTGCACAAATCCAACAGGCAGAATTCAATGATCTAAATGTGAATCTCATTGATTTTTCAGAATTTATATGATAACAAATCATCTGTAGCTCATGAATTTAGCACTTAATGTTCCTTAATTTATGCATGGTCGCCAAAATACTTCTTGAAAGTGTTTGTTGTTAATGAAATCGTAGAAGTTACAGAGATAACATTTGAAACTCTCACTTCCCCAATTCCTCGTGCTTGGACAGACGTTAGGCAAATGAATGTTTGCATGCGAGATGTTGTCAGATATTGTGTTCACCGAGGCCGAGCTGACCTGAGCTGTGTGTTGGCGCAGCGGAGACGAGGGAGCCTCAGATCAATGGTTCAGTGTGTTGGGCATAAAAGGAGCAATGTGCCCCAGAGAGAAGGGCTGTCTGTGCCCCAGCGCCATGCAGCTGTGGGACCCGGGCACCCATCCATGCCCTCCACTCCATACACTGTTAGTCCTCCCTCTATGGCCAAAACACTGCAAGCTGTAAAATTATTTCCATGGAGGAGAGGACTGCACTGGAAATGCATCTGCTGCTGTGATGCAATGCTATGTGTCGTTTTGAAATGTGTGTAAAATCATTGTTAAGAGGCGTTAAATGCTTTTTGAGAGGAGTGAGCAGAGTTCGGAGCAAAATGACATGTGTCAGCTCACGAGTCAGTAACTTTCTAACCTGTGTTTGACTTACTGCTCTGTTTCTGCAGAGGCAGCTACATGAACCCAGTGAAGCAGCACGAGGAGGATGGAAAATGTGTTTTTGTATCCAGGATTTTTACAGTTGTTTCATCCGTTTATCATGTGTTTGAAAGTTCAATGATCCCTGAAATCTGTGAAATGAGTTTTTGCAGAATGGGAGGCGGAGCACGGGCTTTCTTGTGACCACAGGGCTTCATGCTCAATAGCACACACAATAAGGCCTCTTTAGTCCACTGTAGGACACATATGGTGCTTGATCTTAAATATTAGATTCTTTGCTATATCATATTTATCTTCTATGGTAGTGCAATGGGGTGGAAACCTTTTAAAAGACAATGACAAAGATGTAAACCAAAGCTGTTGCTTGTTTGAGACAAGACATGGCCATGATTAGTCTGAGAACTTACAGTGTGTCGATGTGTGCACTTCCGCGGTGTTTTCCAGTGAAGGACAACACTTAGGGGCGGGGTTTCCCATCAGGGACTCCGGCCTGGATCCGAACAGGTCTACACATGACCCCAAATTCAAGTTTGTTTGATTAGTGTAAATACTCCGTACTTCTCATCAGGTGTGAAAACCAACCGCATCTAAACAAGGAAGTGGACTGGACTGGGATCCTGCAGTTGGCAGGCTTTTCTACACCATGGCAACAACATGTGTAGATACAAGTGTACTCAGGTACATATCAATATTACTAATGTGATAGCTGAGGAGCAGGGGAGGAGAGGGTGTGCACACACCCTTGCGGTAAATTCCACCAGGCGCAGCACATCTGTGTCATGGTTCTGATCTGTCCTCTGCATGGCTGCAGTGCCCACCAGCACTGTTTCAAAAGCGTTTCAGCAGCAGAGCATTTTGCCCGCCTGATTATACTTGCTCAGATTTTGTTGATTAGGTCCTCTTTCCTTGCTCTTTGTGCTTCTACCATCGATAAGCAGGCTACGTGATTAAATAGTTTCTTTTCTGTCTGTCTTTATGATCATGAGTCTGCACGAGGTCTTTTATTATGAAAATTAACCGGATTAACTGGATATCTTTCCTGAACCTACCGAAGTATTTTTTTTTTCTTTAACAATTTTTATTGATTTTCCAATAAACATACTGTACAGATCCTTGCAGCTCATTTGGAAATCAAAGGGTACATAAGCATAGAGAGGCCGCAACGTTCAAATGATTACAATCATAAAGAAGAACCCACCCCTCCCTCCCACTCAACACACCCAGCCAGTCCCAATGGTCTCCTTGAGTCCAGATCTTTGCAAGGATAATAGTCCAATGAAGTGATTTCCAACCAAGAATTATAGAAGAAATATGTACAATAGACTAATGAATGAATAAGTAAATAAAGAAAGAAATAGGGGGATAAAGGAAAAAAACTGTTGAACACATCAACAACAAAAAGGAAGAAGAAAAAAAAGGAGGTAAATACTATAACCACATGGGCTTTGCCTTTAAGGGAGCAAGTTTCAGGGGTAAATCCAAATAGGGCACATATAGGAGTAGGTGTGATGTCTTTTTGAAACATCTCTGTATAGGCGTTAAAAACATTTGTCCAAAATGTATAAAGTTTGGGGCAGGACCATAGCATGTGTATGTGGTCTGCTGGTTGACCCTTACAGCTGGGACATGAAGGATCTGCATTCGGAAAGATCTTCGCCAGTCTTGCGTTGGTCAAATGTGCCCTCAGAACAATTTTGAGTTGTATCAAGCTGTGTCGAGCACATGGGGAGGAGCTGTGTATTAAATCAAGCACTGACTCCCACTGATCATCTGTCAAGTCTTCCCCAATATCATTCTCCCAAAGTTTCCTAACATCTTGCAGAGAATGTGGAATGATATCACTGATATTGTCATAGAGAGTAGGAATTAAATCTTTGTGATATGGGGACAAAGACAGAATGTAATCGTCAGTGTTGTTTGTCGGAAAGTCTGGAAAGGAAGTTATATTTTTTTGGACAAAATTTCTAATTTGGAGATACCTAAAAAAATCTGATTTTGGTAAACTGAATAATTGACAGAGTTGTGCAAACCCAAACTTGCCATCTACATATAGCTCAGAAACAGATTTCATATCCTTTGAGGTCCAAGCTCCAAATGTGGAATCTGAGAGGGAGGGTGGGAAGTTATAATTGGAGTGCACTGATGTCGTATGCAATGCCTTCTAAACTGTGACCAGATTTGGACTGAATGACAGACCACAGGGTTAGAGCAAAATTGGCTTTGGGGGGGAGGTGATGAGGTACATAATATGGAGGCTAGATTAAGCGAGGTACAGGCATATTCCATTTGCACCCAGGCCTCACACTTATTAGGTAGGCCTCTTTCAATCCATTGTAACATTGCCTTTATATTACAGGCCCAATAATAATAGATTAGAGTGGGGAGGGCCAGGCCAGCAAGCTTTTTAGGTCTTTGAAGGGCACTTCTTTTGATTCTTGGTGACCTACCATTCCAGACAAACAATGATATGCTCCTATCAAACAAGTTAAAAAAAAGTTTTTTTAATCAGGATGGGGATGTTTTGGAAAAGGTAGAGGAATTTTGGTAATACAATCATTTTAATGAGATTAATTCACCTGACTACAGACAGTGGAAGGTTCCTCCATCTAGCCATATCTTTTTTTACATTCTTCAAATAAAACGCCAAAGTTCTTAGTGAAAAGTGATGAAAAAGTGGGTGTGATCTCGACTCCCAGATATTTAAAGCCACTGCTGACAATTCTGAAGGGAAAACAAGACACAGGGATCAGAGTGGCTGCCTGATTAAGTGGATACATTTCACTTTTGTTTACATTAATTTTATATAGCCTGAGAGTTTCCCAAATTGGGCAAGGGTATTGAGGATGGAGGGCACTGATTTTGATGGGTCCGAAACATATAAAATAATGTCGTCTGCATAAAGGGACAATTTGTGTGTGATGCGCCCTCGCTCTATGCCCAGAAAGTCAATGGATTGTCTAAGGGCAATGGCTAAAGGCTCAATTGCGATGGCGAAGAGAAGAGGAGATAGACTGCAGCCCTGGCGTGTGCCTCTGCCAAGAGAAAAATACTCAGATCGCAGTCCATTTGTGATTACTGCTTCTTGAGGTTGGGAATAGAGGAGTTTTATCCAGGCAGTGAAAGAGTCTGCAAAACCAAACTTCTTCAAGGCTAAAAACAAATACTGCCATTCGACTTGGTCAAATGCTTTTTCAGCATCAAGTGTTATAACCATTTCCGGGGACCGATTCGAAGGTCAGTAGACAATATTCAAGAGTCTTCTAAGATTACAACTAGAATACCGATTGAGAATGAAACATGTTTGGTCTGGTGAAATTATTTGTGGGGCAATCTTCTCCAGTCTCATCGCCAGAATCTTGGATAAAATTTTGTAATGTACATTCAGTAGAGAAATCGGGCGATAAGAGGCGCACTGGAGCGGGTCCTTGCCAGCTTTTGGTAAGAGTGTTATTGCAGCCTGCCGTAGGGTGGGTGGAAGATGTCCAGATGACAGAGATTCATTAAACATGGCTTGGAGCAGGGGGCAAAACTCAAGTGCAATTTTTTTATAAAATTTGGAAATATAACCGTCTGGACCAGGTGTTTTGTTGCTTTTTAAAGATTTAATGGCTGCCAGAATCTCTGTGTTAGAAATTTCTCCTCCCAGTAAAGAGTTTTGTTCAGCCAGAACAGCAGGTAAAGTGAGATTATCAAAGAAGTTGTTAAGCTGTGAGAGGTTATCCTCACATTCTGAGCTGTACAGTATAGGCTATTGTAATACTCTTTGAAGGTGCTGTTGATTTCCATGTGGTCTGTAATTATTTCACCTGTTGCACCATAAATCTTAGTAATAAGACGAGATGATTGAGCTTGACAGGCTTGCTGGGCTAGTAATTTGCTGGCCTTATCACCCGAGTCGTAAATGTTATATCGAGCTTTTGTAAGTAAGTATGCGGCTCTGTCAGTGGAGAGCAAGTTGTATTCTGTCTGTAGCCGCAGTCTTTCTTTAGAAAGTGCTGGGGAAGGAGACGATGGGTAGTGGTTGTCGATCTCTGCAATGGATCTTGATATGTCATTGAGTTTGGAGTCTCTTGCTTTTTTAGCCCTGGAGGAGTATTCAATTATTTGCCCATGAAGATAGCCTTAAGGGTCTCCCATAATGTTGAGTAAGAGATTTCTGGGCAGTGTTGGTTTCTAGAAAGAACTGAATTTGAGAAGAAATATGATTTACAAATTGTTCATCAGCTAGGAGAAGGGGGTTAAGTCTCCAGTTGCGAGAGGGCCTGAAGCAATTTGGCAATACAACATGAAATGAAACGGCCCCATGGTCTGATATCGTAATGCTATGATACATGAAAGAGCTAACATTGTCCCAGCAACCTGTTGTCTAAAAGAAAATAATCTATGCGTGTGTATGTATGGTGGACATTGGAGAAGGAGAATACTTTTTTGTTATTAAATTTAAATCTCCAAATATCCGAAATGCCATTCTGAGCAATGAAATTATTGATAATTTTGGCAGATTTGGTGAGAGACTGGGTCCTGTTGGATGATCTGTCTAATACAGAGCAACCATGTTGTCTAAGAAAATACCTCTATGCTGTAGTTATGTACTGGTTGCAACCGCCCTCCTACCCCCAGTAACAACCACCCACAACATTTTGTCTTGCTGGTCAAGTCCAAAAATTCTTGATCATACATTTCCCTCAAGAGCAACTCAACAGCCGCTTTTTGTTAAACCTTCCCTGCTTGGTAAACACCAAGCCCTCAGGCAGAACACCCGGCTTTGAAGCCGATTTGACATAGTGACCAAACTGTGTAATGGCATCACGGATGCAGTCTGGCCCAAAAAACGCTTTTCCCAACGGTCTTACATTGTGAAAGAAACTGCTGTAAAACAGTGGATAATTTTTTTTCCAGCATCATAACCCCCATGAAATGACTTGTTTCAATATCAGGATTTGATCAGTTCAGTCCAATGACATTTGGAAAGTCTAGAACACCCCCACGATTAAATCATTTTATTCCCAAGATAGGGAAGGCGAAACCGAAAGTTAACCGCTTAGCCTTTTACCAGCCCTAACAATGTAAGCATGACCAGAGGCCTTCCTCCAACCCTGTATCCAGTTCTCCTTAATACATCCATGGTCAACACCCACATCTTTCAAAATCCATGGGCCCAGTTTGATTCACAAGTGTTATAAATTTGTGATCTCCAAGCTGATTAGATCATCAGGGGTAATTACTCACACTGGACAAAGAGACACATAAAAAATCCTACAGATATTTCTTGTTGTCTTTTTTACAGGCTGAGTAGCACTCCCCATAAAATAGAAAATAGGTGGAGTAACCCTCATCACTTATCAACTGACAGTTTTTTTTTATATAAATGATTGGATCAAATGACAGTGAAAGTATAATGTAAAAAGGGACACTTAGTGATGAATCCACAGAGAATATATGTTTTTCACAACAGCCATTTTGATATGAAATAGCAGGATAACCACAGGTGTTACAGATGATACTAATTAAGGTTCTGTCTCGTTCAGTCAAACCGAGTTGGACTGCTGGATTAGTATCATTGGTAACACCTGTGTTTACCCTAGCCTCAATATGGCTGCTAAGAAAAAGCACTCTCACAGCACTCTCATCAACCTTGTTTCCATCAAGGTCCACTGTACTCTACCTTCCCAGCATCAAATGGGAGACAAAGTTAGCAGCTAGCTAAAGAGACAAATATTTACCCTCTAGGGTTTGAAACAGAGCAAAACAGACAGTAAATAATGGACTTACATTTGTCAGTTGACCAGAAACATGACTACAAACTAATACTAATGTTGCTTCCTGTCTGATGAATCTGTAAAACGTGCAATTATCACTAACAAGCCTGCAGACTACAAGTTTGAAAATGCAAAAAAAAAAAAAAAAAGAATTAGAGAGAAGTGAGCTTATCAGACCTCTGGAGCCCTCTCCCCTTCTCTGCCTGAGGCTAGCTGCTCAACGCTGCATTAGCCACTACTAGCATAACACTCCTGAATCTCTGACTGAGCTGTCGGTGGTCAAGTTGCATTGTGGGTAATGAAAGTGCCAGGTTTTGACAAGAATATAAATCAATGTGTGGAATAAAAAGACAATATCTCTGCTTCTTCTTCTGCAATGATTTTGATTTGATGTCCACCCTGAGTCCATACCGGAGCGCAATGCTAAATCAGTTTAATGGTCTTTTAATAGTCAAAAAAGAATGAAAATCGGCTCAAATCAACATTACCATACTGTCAGCAGAAAGTATTTTGGATAGTGAAAATAGTGAGTGGAGCTGAAATAAGTACCAAACAAATGCTACTATGAGGCCCTAATCAGATTGGATTGAAATTGTTTTTTGGATAATTAAATGCCTTTCCCCCCTCAGTTCAGATGTATTAATTCAGACTGTGCCTGACTGAGATTCAAATGAGAGAACTACTAATAAACTTTAAATATGCAGATAATTATGACATTTATTACGTACAACATCACCACTGAGTTCTTAATATGAGTCAGCCTCTGTGGGAGCAAATACAGACAGAGGGAGGACCCACAGTTCATAAAAGCTTTTGTGAAGCAGAAATTAAACCATAATTCTTATTAGTGTGTGTGTGTGTGTGTGTGTGTGTGTGTGTGTGTGTGTGTGTGTGTGTGTGTGTGTGTGTGTGTGTGTGTGTGCGTGCGTGTGTGTGTGTGTGTGTTTGAATACATGAATCATCAGACCACTTATATTTATCCATCAGCCGCTCAGTATACAGAGAGCCGACTGTATCCTCTATAAGCTGAACAGAAAGGAGTTATCTATGCGTATGTATCTCAGCACAGTGTACACCTTATTGTTCATTTACATTAAACAGAATCTTTGTTCTAGTATAATGTCATGTATAAATATATTCATATTTATTTAAAAAAACTACTATGAAAGACTTTTACATTTTTCTGAATTTCCCTCCGGGGGTTAACATACAGGCTGTTTTCTAAAGCACTGACACTGACACTTATGCGCTTTTACTCTGTAACTATAGAGAACAATATTGCTTTGTCTTGCTTTATTTGTAATCACTTCCTGGGATGAACGGAGGCTGTGCATAGAAGTGAAATAAGGTAAGCTCGTACCCTGAGGAGCTGTAATGCTGGTTGAACATGATTTCCAAGAAAAAAACTTTCATATGACTTCAAAATTGTGACGATATGGTAACAATGTGTAACTATATGTAACAAGGGGAGAAGTGTCAGTGCTTTAGAATGCAGCCGTGTGTCCTGTAGTTACTATATAATAGTTAATATATAATAAATAGATAAATAGAATAGGTACCCAGTCGCTAAAAAATAACTACACTATAAGTTCTCTTTAAATTCATCACTAATGTCCAGATTATTGCTCAGTAGATCATACTTACCCTGTAATTATAGAATAGGTACCTGGTAGTTAAAAATAACTACAGTATTATTTCTTTTTTATTGTTGTTGTTGTTAAAAAAATCACACTAAGTCCTGAGTAATTATGCAGTACATTGCAGGCTGTAATCTAAAGTGTTACCCAAACTGCTAGTTTCTAGACTAAAACTCGATGCTTCAAGACATTGTCTAGAAGTCACGCCCAAACTGTCTGAATCAATAGAAAACAAAAAGTTCCTTAATGTTAGCTGAACTGACCATGTTGTTCCATCAATATGGACTTTTTTAAAACTGCAACAGGTCCACTTACAGCTGTATCTTTGATTATAATGGAAGAACCCATATAACTATAGAACATATTAAATTACAGCATTGCTGACAGGTTCATTTTGCACCAAGTCTTCCTGACCACCTGCAAACAGACAATTTGCAGGTGTTTGTGCAAACTAGAGCCCAGCATAGATAACACATAGTCAAAATAGATATCTAATCTTTAGATATCTAACTTAGTAAAATCATTTGAATGCGTGGGAGCTAAATTTGTGTGACTGTCAGCTCACCAGATGATGTTGTTGTTATGTGTAGGTTGTTTTATGACAGAATAAAACTAAACCAAAGCACTGGAGCTCTGGTTTTGGTTGCGCTGCTTTTCTTTCGAACCAGCCTCTACTGCTGATGCGTTGAGAAGCTTCTTCTTTGGTGCCTTGCAATGTCCGTGGAGAGTGAAGATGTTGTTGGAGTCAGGTGTTATCATTGTTGTGATGACTATGTGTGGGCAGGGGTCGCGAGGTTCAGGATGCCACGGCTGGTTTCCTGTGCAGCTGCGATGGAGCTGCGCTGCCGTCTGCAATCATCAGACCTGTCCTGACACACATGCCTGGCGGAGCGTGACAGGCAGGTTCCACTCTGACCCCCGATGCTGCACAGATGCATGTAGGGTGAGGCTACAGATGGCACAGAACTGAAAATGCAGCAAGTTTATTTGCCAGAATAAATAGCAAATCAACACTCGGGCATGTCAGTTGTTGTCTGGGTAAATAAGCAAAGATAGAAAACTCCAGTGCTCCAGTGACATGGTTTCCCTGCCAAGGTTAAATGTTCATTTTATTAAAATTTACATTGAATTTCAAATTATTCTACATCTGTTTAAAATGTCTTGAAGGTCAAGCTTTATTATCTATGAAATTCAGAGGATCTGCTGTGTAGTGTTATCACTCTTATCAGTCAAGGGCTTCTTCTGAAGGGCTAAAACAATCTCATTTGTTTTAATGTTCTGCCATCAATCATTTTGTCAAAGTATGGGTGTCACCTTCCTTTGGTGCATACACTCTTAGAAATAAGGGTTCCAAAAGGGTTCTTCCTCAAGGACTGAGGTTGTACTCAGAACCACTTGCTTGTGAAGAACCCTTTTTTGAAAAACAAACAAACAAACAACAAAAAAAAAAGGTTAATAAAGGGTTCTTTGTAAGAATAAGGTTTTCACTGAGAAAACAATTTTCATCCAAAGAACCCTTTTTGGAAGAAAATGTTCTTCAAGGGTTGTTGAGATCCTTGAAGAACTATTTCATCAAGGGTTCTCTGTGCCATAATATAAAAGGATTCTTGGTAGAAGCCCTGGATGGGTTCTAGATAAAACCCTTGGAATATAAAGGTGTTCTCAGTAGAACCTCCGGGTGGTTAAATCTCCCTTGGGATTTAAAAGGGTTCTTGGTAGAACCCCCTGGATGGGTTCTAGATAAAACCCTTAGAATTTAAAAAGGTTTTCAGTAGAACTCCATTGGTGGGTTCTAGATAAAACCATTACAATATGCAAAGGTTTGTGGTAGAAACCCCTGTGTGTGTGTTCTGGATAGAACCCTTGGAAAAAGGTTCTCAGTGGAACCCCTGAATGTGTTCTGGATGAAAACACCTTGGAATATAAAAAAGTTTTCAGTTGAACCCCCTCGTTGAGTTCTAGATAAAACCCTTGGAATGTAAAAAGGTTCTCGTTTAACTCGTTTTGTGGGTTCTAGATAAAATCATTGGAATACAAAAAGGTTCTTGGTAGAAACCCCTGAGTGTGTTCTGGATAGAAAACTTAAAATATAAAAAAGTTGTCTGTAGGACTCTCTTGGTGGGTCCTTGTAAGCACCCTTAGAGGGTTAGAAGAGGTTATTGATAGAACCCCCAGACATTGTTCTGGGTGGAACCATTCCACCATAGAAGGATTCCCTGTAGAACCTCTTGAACGGGGTTCTAGGTGAAACTTGTCACAGATGGTTCCAGGTTTAACCCTTGATTTTGGGTTATAGGTAGAACTCTCTGATAGGGTTTCAAGTGTAATCTCTATAGAAGGTTCTACCAGGAACCAAAAAGGTTTCTCCTCTGGGGACAAGGTGAAGAACCTTTTATGGTTGTAGTTAGCACCTTTATGTTAAGAGTGTATTAAGAAAACCAGGCATACAAGCATCCACCAAATGATTCTTGACAAATAAAAACGATTTGTGGACACCACTGTTGTCCTGTTAATGGCTTGTTTCTTAATGTTCGTGATGACAGATGGGGACTGCTGCCTGCACTTGAAATTTAACCTTTTAAGATTGTGTTTTAGCTACAGAACCTTCCACAGGCACAGAAAAGGTCATGTGGTGATGGAACAAATGAAGAGGAGGAAATAGCCATGTCCTGGCCAACAGATAGCGAGGGGTGGGGGTGGGGGGACGGCAGGGAAAAGGGATCAGACAGCGAAGAGACAGGATGCTGCAGCTCTCCTCAGAGTCTTTTCAAAAACACTGTAAATCACTTGGACGGGCCCATTTTATCATTTCACGCCAGACTTTGTCACATAGGGAGGAGAATTGTATGGGATGTGACTGTTTTACATAAACAGATGGACTAAGCGCTAAATGGTAACCAAGAGAATAATAGATAAAATGGGATATTTTCCCAGGTGCTGGGCAAAACACAGCTCTTTCATGAGCATTCTGCATAACTAAATAGATACTATTCAAGTGGAGTTAATTTGCTGTAGAGATGATGTTATTCCAGGACATGGTGGCTCAGTAAGAAGGTGCACAGAAGGAATGAACCAGATTTGATTCCTGGCCTGTGGGCACCTGATAAAAAGCAAATGAAATTTGCCTTCAGGGAGAATGAAGAGTGGTGACTTAATGAGACAGCAAAATTTAAAAGCTTATTGATTTTTATTTTATTTTATTTCATTTTGTTTTGCCTTTGACAAATACTGTCATAAAAACCAGCAGGAAAGAATAAAGAGATTCAGTGTGAAAGATTTACAAGGATCTATTGGCAGAATATGGCAGAAATGGGATATAATAGTCATAAGCATGTTATTATTAGTGCATAACCACCTGAAATTAAGAATTTCAAGAGGCTGCCATGTTGCACCACCATGTTTCTACAGTAGCACAGAACAGACAAACCAAAAACACTGGCTCTAGATACTGCCTTTCACGTGTTTTGCAAGTTGTGCGGCCACCATAGTTTCTTCTACACGTTAGGAAGGGGAGGGTGAGGTGACGTGTTTGCAATCTGCAAGCTCATCGCAATATGCCACTGAGTCCTGCACACTGGTCCTTGAAAAAAAATCCCATGCTGGCTTCACTATTCAATATTGAGTTTAAAAAAAAACAAAAACAAAAACAAACAAACAAACAAACAAAAACTTAACAAAGTAACCAACCAATGTAAACTATAATATTTCATCATGCACTATTTAAAAAAAAGTTTATTTCACAATGTCCCTTAAGTTATCGGGAGAGTTTGTTTCAATCTTTTTACATTTTTCCACCAAGCACCCAACATCATTTCTGTGTTGTCTTTTGGGCTAAATCTGGTCGGCCTGTTGTGGGCTTTATTTATCCCAAAAATAGACGTTGAAATGTGGGCCGTGTTTAGTCCATTTGATTTGGTTCAAATTTAGCCCAAAGATAGATGTTGAAATCTGGGCTGTTTAGTCTGTCTGATTTGGTTCAAATCTACCCCATAAATAGACACTGAAATCTGGGCCATGTTTAGCCCATCTGTCTTTTCAACAACGACTTTTCACTTTTAACTAAAACCAGACGTAGGTGGATGTACTTGGTTGTCTTTTCAACAGCATGAATAAGACATCTTTTCATCTTTAACTTTCAACCAAAATCAAATGTTTCTTAGATGACTGGCAAAACCATGTTTTCAACATCTTTTCAACCAAATTTTGCTGTGTGTGTCCAGTTATACAAAATGAAAAGTTAAATGTCTGAACAGTCGGGAGAGGAATGCTTGAATATTGATCCACTGCAAGTGGAGTGTAATATCTGTTCTACAGAGATGAGCCATGTAGCTGCATTGCCTTCCTTAGATTATATTAAGGCACAGTAGGAAGAGACAGTTGGCTCACAAACAGTTGGCAGTTGGTCCAGTTCATTCCTCATTAATATGCACCATGCATGGGTTACTACAGTACTTCACTGGCTCCATCTGACCAGTGGCATATTGGTGGAACGTTCTTCAACAGTAGATGAGTATTTCCTAAGATGTTGGCATGACCATGGGCATCCACAGCCATATGTTTTAGACTTGTCCCCAGCTGAAGGATTTTTTGGACGGAGATATTACTATTAAAAAAATATTTTCTTAAATGTTGGCCACAGTTATTGATCTTAACCCCTTCCATATTCGGGTGTGGGTTCTAAAGACCAAGCATGAAACCATCTCATAACGCTGGCTGGAGGATATAATGACTAAACATACTACTGAAGGCTCAACAATAAAGATTTATAAGATCTGGCAACTTTTTCTGTCTTAACATAGTAACTGATTATGAAATAGGAGTGAAAACAGCTCATCCTCACCAGAAAAACTGGCCTATAGGTCATCTATTATGACACATATTTATGTTTATTGTTAGTGGCTGTAGTAGTCATAACTGGAGAAATATAAAAAGAAAAAACCTACACACACACACAAAAAAAACCCCACAGGACTTTCACCCAGGAGACTGGACTTTGTGTCTTGTGCGAAAAACGAAAGTCATTGTTGACTTTTTAAATATTTTAAGTTACTTAAGGGACAGTTCACCCCAAGATCAAAAATACATATTTTCCCCCTGGCTTGTAGTGCTATTTATCTATTTAGATTTTTTGTGGTGAGAGTTGCAGAGTTTTGGAGATATCAGACACAGAGATGTCTGCCTTCTCTCTGATATAATGAGACTAAATGGCACTCGGCTTGTGGTGCTCAAAGCACAAAAAAATACATTTGAAAAACTCAAAACCATTGTCTCTTTCCAAAAATCGTGATCCAGTTACTCAAGATAATCCACAGACCTTGTTGTGAGCAGTTTCATACTACTGTCTTTCTGGTAGAAAAGAAAGTAGTTCCGGTAGATTCTAAAACTATACCAAAAGATTCTACCTCAAAGTTTCTGGACTTTTTTAATGTGCACATATGCGCATTAATGTACCATTTCTCTTATCTACTTTAAGTACTACCATTACATTATCTTACATTGCTATGTTTGAAATTTAATTTCAAATTTTTACATAAAAGATAAATAATCAATAATCACAGCCCACAAAGATCCATACTTAATTCTTTAAGTCCTCAAAAAGAAATTGTACCTCCATTCTACCTTTTTCCTCAGGCTGTGAGACTCTAAATTTCATCCTCCCCTCTCCATCATAAAAAAATACTTTTATTTATTTACTTTTTCATGATTTATTGTTTAAGTAAATTAAATTTGCAAAAGGACTCCCACACTGTCTAACTTGCCATATAACATATTTAGTACTGAAACATTGCAAATAAATGTTATATTGGAGTTAGACAGTGTGCAGGAGTTCTTTTGCAACTTTTTGGTCTACTTGCCATTCTTTTACTCACCTGTCTCATCTAATAGTAGTAATAGTGTTCTTTTTTTGTAAATAAATTATACTTGCAAAAAATTAAGAGTAGGCTACATACGAAAGAATTACATTTATAACATTTATAAATACTCATCAAACAGTTGGTTCAAACTAAGGTCCCGCCTCTCACTGGACAGATAACCAATGATGCTTAAGGATAATGGGGTGGCACTTGGGGTGGCAAATCATATTTCAGGGGCAGCCAGTGCCGCCCCATGCCCCTGGTAGTCTATAATGAAACTGCTCACAACAAGCTCTGTGGATTAACTTGAGTAACCAGGTCATGATTTCTGGACAAAGACACTAGTTTTGAATTTTTCAATTTATTTATTTATTTATTTATTTTTTTGGTGCCTTGACCACCACAAGCCAAATACCATCTAGTTTCAAAAGCAGACATCTCTACGACCGATATCTCCAAAACTCTGCAACTCACACCAAAAAATCTAGATGGATAAATAGCACTACAGGTAACAGGAAAAACATGTATTTTTGGTTTCAAGGTGAACTGTCCCTTTACGCGACATATGGAGTCATATTTACTTTCCAAACCACAATGTTTTTCTAAACCTAACAAGCAGCGTTGGTGCCTAAACCTAACCAAACTTCTGCCATTTCATAACATTAATCACATGTTTAATGCCATGTCACATACTTAAAGAGTCACTGGCAGTCAATTTTGTGTTGTTTAGGTATATGGAAATGTTGTGAAAAAAAGTGAATTTTAATGAAAATGATCCCCTCAGCCAACAAAGTTTGCCAGCTCACGTTAGACTGAAGACTGTCCATCTGTATGAATGTGGGCACGTGTCTATTTGTGTTATTCATGTGGTGGACTACCTACTAGTGTTTCCATGCCTCTCTTCCAGTGTATGCTGGGATAGAAAACTGCAGGTGAGAAGGGAGAAGAAGTAAATGAAATAATTATGACGTTCTGTCCTATTTAAAAACATCACTAGAAACAGCATATCCCAGCAAACATGCCGCATCACTGCTTCACATGGAGCATTCGTCCTGTGTTTGATCAGCAACCTGCGGCTAATAGCAGATGCCAGTAAGAATTCTAAAAAGCCTGTCTGAAGGATTTCCCATAAATTATCTATCAGCTCCAATTTTGGAAAGCACCAGCCCAAACTGCCCTGGAGCTGTGCAGAGGGAGAGAGATGGATTAAAGGTAAATGATGTGGAACCAGGATTTGTGTGGTTTCAGCTGTTTTTGTTGTCCGCAGTGCTTCCACTGTCCTGCCAACTGGGCTTTTGCCTGGAGCCAAAAACAATCCTGCCTCCATGGAGTCATAAACAGACAGCTAGTTCACGCTACGGCATCATTTAAATGCAGTAATGGGTGTGGGTCGCCCCCCTGCCGGTTGTTGATCACCAAATAATTCCATTTATGTTGGTTTCAGTGGCTTTTAAGTGTTTCAACAGGGTCTGACTGCTTTGTAAGAGACTTTTCTGCAATGATGAGAATGAAGTTATGACAGAAACACTGAATCTTGTGTGATTTGTGGCATGAAAATGTGCTGATCATAACAAGCAACTTAAAGGTCCAGAATCCAGATTTATGGGGATTATTAATTTGCAGAATCGGGTAGAACTTGAATATAATATTCATACGTACTTTTTCTTAGTGTATAATCACCTGAAAATAAGAATTGTTATGTTTTTGTTACATTAGAATGAGCCCTTTATATCTACAGAGGTCACGGCTCCTTTTCCATGGAGGCTGCCATGTGTCACCACCATGTTTCTACGGTAGCCCAGAACGGACAACCCAAACACTGGCTCTGGAGAGGGCCTTTTGCGTTTTTCATGAGCATCGCGTCCACCATAATTTCTCCTATACGCACATGCATCAGGAAGGTGAGGCGAGTTACTTGCAATCTGCAAACTCACTGCTAAAAGCCACTAAGTCCTACACACTGGAGCTTTAAATATGTATCTACTTTAGAGTTTAAGAGCCTGATTTACTAAAGCTTACCATGTGTAAAAACGTGTAAAGTTGATATCACCTGCTAACAAATGTGCAAACTGAACTACTGACAGTACGCACTGAGGATTTCGTCTTTCGAATGTGCGAGACAGCATGCACTGTCCATTTAGTACGTTTGCCTTAATGAATATGCAATATGGGGCAGTTCTACCCTAGTGTGCAAAATACTAGGAGGAGAAAATGCAAATAGGTTAATTTAGCACACACACACTGTGATTTAGCAAGCCTGAAAATAATTTGCTATGACTGTGACTGTGTCTGTACGTTTAATACGTTTGAGAGGAAGGTGCTAATCGGCCCAGCGTTGCGCACTGATGGCTGCTGTTATTGTGGCGAGGAGGAGACACTCATTTCTCATGGGCTGTTTGGGGGTTGCATTTATTTTTATTTTTATTCAGTAATCCTTAAAGGAATAGTTCACCCAAAGATCTCACCCTACTCACCCTCGTGCCGATTGAGGGTCGGGTTTATTTTGTTAGTCCACAAAACACTGCTGGAGTTTCACAGGAAAACAGCATTGCAGAATCTCCCACACAATGGAAGTGAATGGTGACCAGTTTTCAAACATAAAAAAAACAACTGGAATTAAAAGACAAAATGCCTCAATGCTGCTCGTCTGGCGTGATCAAAGTCTCCTAAAGCCCCAACATACTGTTTGCGCACTGTCACGCCACACACACACCAAGTTCAGACAGTGTGCATGTGCACGTGAATGTGGCTCCAAGTTAAGGATCTACAGTCAAGATTTAGGCTAAAAACATGGTGTAAATAACATTTTTATAATCAACTTGGCATGTTGGGGCTATAGGAGACTATACCAGACGAGCAGTATGGAGGCATTTTATGTTTTTATTTTATTTTATTTTTTATTATGTTTTAAAAATGGTCACCATTCATTTCCATTGTTTGGGAGATTCTGCAACACTGTTTTCCTGTGAAACTCCAGCTGTGTTTTGTGGACTAAAAAACTAAACCCGACCCTCAATCGGCATACAGATGGGTAGAAAATGACTGAATTTTAATTTTTGGGTGAACTATCCCTTTAACACAGAAAAACAGCATAATCAAACGTAAACTTATTGGAGCTGTGCAGGCAAATGAAACTGAACATTCACAGCCACTGTAGCCTAAAGAAAATTAACACTGACCTTTATTATGTCTTCCTATTTCCTTCTTTTCGCCAACATTACATTTTTAACTGGGTTTCTTCGACCGGTTGCGCGTCTCTGCCCCCAGCACACTCCAGTGCTCCAGTGCCTCCCTCTGTGGGGCCGCTTGGTTTGAGAGACTTCACCACTGCCTGTACCCCAACTTCAATCCCTATTGCCAGGGCTTTTACAGCCATTGTCAGAGCAGATATAGCACTAACCAGCTGCCTGGTGTGCACGACAATGGCCCAAGTGTATTATTATTATTATTGTTTATTTATTTATTTATTATTTGTTGAAGATAGTTAAAGAAGTTTTATTATAAGTCAATTTTTTCGTTTGTTCTTTGCTGTATATCTTACCATCTTCTCTTAATTTCATCTGTTGTTCTTGACTTTTTTTTTTTTTGCTGTAGCTCAACAACATGTTTATTTGCCTCTTCCACTAACACCACCATGGGATCAAATTTAATTTTGTGCTTGCAGTCATCCTGCTTTCCATCTAAACTCCCCTTGGCGGACACCTGTAACACACGCAAAACCCTCATTTAAATTCTGCTGTCTCCACAGTGTTTGCACCTGTTGTCATTTACGCAATAATTCTTAAGTGATCACCCGCAAAATGCACACCAACCAAACGTGTTAATATGTTAGAAAGCACACACAATTTAGCTCTCTTTATTTGGGATCTTAGTAAATCAGGCCCTGAAATCTTTAAACTTGGCACCATTCAGTGACAAACAGAGCACTGTACAGAGCACTTATAGTATAATATATTATAGCATAGTATCATAGGATGTAAATCGGGATGTACAGTATTATAACAATAGTGGCAAAGGCAAATACTGCAGCTGGTAGCTCTTTCAAACGTTGTAACATTTTTGTTTTAATCTTTTTTTTTTTCAGCTTTATTGCTGACACATGTATCACCTATAACAGAAATACATTCATAGGCACTGGAAAAGGAAACATTGGGTATGTAATTATTGTAAGGAGCCCAATAAAAGTGTGTTGCAAGACTAAACGCAAATCAGAGCGGAGAGAAAGACGTTTTTTTCAAGTCTTTGTGTGTTCAGCTCTCAGTACTGTTGAAGCTTCTTAGTGAATCTCTGTGGTTTGAAGTCTAGATTCTCTCCTGTGCACAGTATTGAGCAAATTCATACTTAAAAAGAGCCAGCTCAAAGTTCATGTCCATAGTTCACTTGTTTCCAATTTTCACAGTCCCAAAAGGCTACACCCTGAACCCAACAGGAAGTCGGTCATTTTGAATTTTCCTATGAACTTTAAGTCATTTTTGGCTGTTTGTTGTATTTGAACAAACTCCTCCCACAGGATTCATCATAATGACTTCAAAATCGGTGTGCATCATCTAGGCTAGTTTGTGATCAAAAGTTGTTGAAAGATTTAACTAAGTGGACACAGGAAATGACATTGAATTCCTTCCTGCAGTGTCCGAATGGCATGAAAACTCTCGTCGAAAAGTTGGCATCTGGTGACATGGTCATGACCGCAGCACACCCCGACTGGCATGGAGGTGTTAGGGCCCATATAATGCTGCTTGCAGCTTTAATTTCCTTTGAAACAGAACTTCCTCCTGCCAGGGACCCTCGAGTCTACATAATGTTTTCATACTAAACGGTGCATAGTATTCATATTTTTGAATTTATTTTATCTGTAAATATAAAATTTCTTGGACAGGAGTCATGCTGAGTCACTGCTCATGAAAACCCATCATTTCCTGTTTTGCTGCTTCATAATAAAAGCTTTTAAATAACAAAATAATGGACAACTTTTATTGTGAAGAATTTAGAGGAAATTCAATGTTCATCCAAAATTTTACAGCTGCTCAACTCGAGCTAAGCCTGTCTTCAGTTCAAAGACACTCTTTCGAGTGTGTAGCCCTATTGTGATGGAGATGCAAATCCTTGCAGTGCAGGCTGATGTGCTGAGTCAAACCAAGTCAAGCCAAGCAAGCACGTGTATATGGAAAAGGGGTAAGAAAGCCCAACCCCATGAGTGCACTTTATATCAAAATAAATCCATGAGCGTTTACTGTGTCAATCTATATCTAAATCTCTAAGCACAATATTTTGCTAAGATTAAGTAATATTTGAAAAGAGAACATTTTGACAGCAGGGTGTATAAGTATAATGACTACCCCACATTTCAGACAGCATCCAGTGATGCATCCTGGGCAAAGTTTGAGTTGCTGGCTGAAGTGAAACCAGCTGCACTGAGTCATGTCCCTGTGCTTACTCAGCCAGTCTGGATAATTAAATTGTAACCAGAGGACTGGCACGCTCATCAACTTATTTACATTTTACATAATGTCTGATTGTCCATGAATATGCATAATTACTGTGCTCTGTGCAATTATTTAATATCCATGTGTCTGTGACTTTCCTCCAAGGCTTGGTCATCATCTCTGTGCACCTCCAGCTCCTCATTTGTGCTGTAATGAAGAGTCACCTGCTGCAGAGATGATTCATTAATAAACAGTCTGGCTTATGATTGATTTGTTAGTCTGCAATTTAAACAATCATATGTGTACTAAGAAGAGCTTTAAAGCATTGATCAATGGGTAAATACTTTAAGTGTTTTCATTTTTGCTGGCTTTGGTGCATTGTGCTTACAGATCTACGTATGTATGTGTTCCAACAAATAGCCAGAGCAAAGCAGAAAAACAGCCACTTAAACACGTGACTTTTGATTTCTTGTTCGTGTCCTTGAGCTAGAAGTGCCACCAGTCACACAAGTGACACAGTCCAAGTCAAACACAAGTGGCCCTTAACAGCCATAAAGCAGAAACCTTACAATCGTGCCATATACATTTGGGGAGCTTTGAAAATAGGATTTCCTTTTTTTTTTTTTTTTTTTTTTTTTTTTATGGCAATTACATCCTTATGACCCATGGAATATTAGGTTCAAACACCATTTCTTCTAACTGTGTCGGTGAAAAAGTCTTAATGATGCAGCCCTGGGAGCACCATATAAACATACAGATGGGTTACAGAAAGGTCAAACCTGAATAAATAAGTGGAGAAACATAACGATGCAGATGCTTCCATACAGAGCTGGAGAGCTCAATGAGTGGTTTAATGACTGCGAAAATGTTGTGAATCATGCCGCTTTCATAGTCGAGAGACTGAACACCAACCGAACACCTATGGGTGTGCCCAGCTTGAACAGAGTTGAGTGAGAGTGTTGCATGCTAAATCACAACCACTAGGCCACGAAGATGTTTACTGAGTATGTTGTTTTTTTCTTTTAAAGGGGCAGTTCAGTTCAAGTCAGAAACACATGTCCTCGTTCTATTTATCCATCTATAGTAGATAGTTTTGGTGTGAGTTGCAGATCTAATCTACTGGAACTACTTTCTTTCTACTAAAAAATATTCTAGATGGATAAATAGCACTACAGAGTGTGTATTTTTGATTTTGGGGAGAATTGTCCCTTTAATATGTCACCCATCTATAGATCAGAGTAATAAATATGGCCAGATTAACTGTCGTGGTAGTGATTTGACAGGTCACCATGATAGCAACGTGTCAGTCACACAGTTGCTATGCCCTAAATCATATCTTGATATATTGTCTATTTTACAATAAGTGGGACCATAATTTTCTAAATGAATCTTATGCTGTATAGGAGAAGACTTGAAGAGACTGAGACCATAAACTCATTAGGAAACTGCTCACTGAGGTCATAAATCAAGCAAAAAGTGGGGTCTTTTTCTCATAAGATACACTTCTTTTTTGCAACCAGTGGAGTCGCCTCTGCGGGCTCCAACCACTATTTAAAGAGTCTATGATTTTAAACAAGGAAGAGGAATGTGTGGAATAAGAAAAGATGATATCTCTGGTTCTGCTGCATTGATATAGATTTTTTCAAAATAAAACTGTCCACTGTGAGTCACAAGTCATACAAAGCTACTTAGCTGTTAAGCTAATGTTAGCGAGGCATTAGCTCGCTAACTATTTTAATATTAGCTTTAACTGTTACTGTTACTGTTATTTGGGCAACTGAAGTTGGAAGTTGTTGCGTCTCTGTCTGTAACTTTTGGCCTGTACATTTTGCATATTGCAGTTTGTTTTTTGTTGACCACCTTGTAGTTTTTGTACACAGACAACATTATGTTTGGTATCTTATTTTGTAACAGGAGCTCAGTAGTTCTTCACGGTTCTCTTCTGCAACTTGATTGGATGCTGTTAGATTGGTTCAAACAAAGTGGATCTGGGGAATTAAGTGCCGACTTGCTGGAAATGAATAGTGTTATCGTTAGTTGATTCGGGAAATGAAGGGAAATGTTACCATTACCATTAGGCAAGGTTCAGCAATTGCCTTAGCCCCCAGGCTACCAAGGATTAAAATCATGATTGAAAAAGTTTTCTTGTTTTTCTTTTTTTGCGAATTAATTTTGTCTGCCTAAAATCTGTCTGCTGAAACGGCATCAGACTGCTTAATTCATACGTGTCTCAGGGCCTCCCCACTAACTTGGATTATTCAATGATCTTGCTGTGCATGATTCAGGAAGACAGCAGTAATTCATGTAAACAAATGACTGGTGATGGTGTGAAGACTTTTTAAAAATGAAAAGAAATTACCCCAGTGGTGCTGAGAAAAGGGAGGAAGCGGGAGGATACTAAATGATGACACCCACCCAAGCCAGAGCCTGTTCATTGCTGGCAAGAGATACAGAAGTATCCACTACTGTACTACCAAACTACAGAACAGCTTCTTTCCTGAGGCTGCGAGACTGCTTAATTCATCCAAGACTTATTATTTATTCAGGGATTGAAAAAGGGGGAGAACAGGGCGTGTGGAGGGCCTCATGCCTTTGTTTGCCATAGGACCCCAAAAAGACTAAATCCACCCTTGTACATGTAAAGAGGTGAAGTCATGCCTCTTCTGGTGGACCGAGAGACGAAGGAAGCAGTTCACTGTTTGTCTGGTTTCACACAAAACTAAACTATACTAAACTATGACAAACCTACCACAGACTGAGACTTTCTAGACTTGTCAAAATATCTTTTAAATTGACAGCGTTTGTCTCTCACCATTGACCGTTCATATTTTTTCTGAAGTAAGGTCGGGAGGGGCATGATTTTACCTCACTATTCCTAAATACATGTTTAAATTAGCACAAACAAAAGCTCTGCCTGGCTGTAACTCCAGCCTTGGCACTAAACATTTTAGATATAAATATACAATTATGTTGCCCCACTGTAGAGTGCTTACAGTGTCTACTTAGTGAGCTTGCAGTGACCTTGCATGTTTTGTTTATGGGCTTATGGTAATACCTCTGTATTGCTGTAATAAATACGTGCCGGTCCTCCCCATTTTCCCAGGAGAGTCCTGTTTTTCATTGCCTTCACCCTATTTCCCCATGAGATCACATTACTACTGTATTTCTCCCAATTTATGATCATTTTTTTTACAACTTTTTTCCACCCTTTTCACATTCACAACCTGTTTCTGGCACTGTACAGTGTGTATAAGTACTATACGATTCCAAAAGTCTACTTTTTCCACCTGGCCAACAATACAGGTACTACACCAAACCAGACTGAAAGAAGAATTCCGATTTCTTAAGGAAAGTTTTCAAGAAAAGGGAGATTCATTCTGTAAAAATCTACCATGTCAGTTTTCTTATAGGGGCTGTATTCTTTCCTGAGAATTAAAAGTAACATTAAAAGTATTTAATATAAAAATGCTGTTGCAGTGGACTTATTATTTTGTTGTGTTCATTGTTTTTAAGTCATGAAAATGCAAAAAACTCTAATTTATTGGTTTTGAAATCCTCCCTACTGCTGAGGCCTCAAGGTCGGCAAGTATGTCATGCTGCATTGATTTTGATCCTTTTGGTTTTTAAAGCTGTGCACTATGAGTCAGACAAGGAGAGGAGGGCAATGAATCATTGGATTACTTTTTTAAGGACGTTATCATGTCACTTTATTGGTACATATTCCCAAATAAATGTTCAATCAAATTAGCACAAACCAGCTGACACACATTAAACCAGGGAGCCCAGCAGGCAGTTGCCTTTTGCCTGGTTGTTAATCCAGCCTTGGCACTGGACATTTTAGATATAAATACAATTATATCGTCCAACATTATAACCTGATCTCGCCAGACCTCTCGGGTCATCAGGGGTGTCCTGGCTGTACCCCAAATTACATCTAAGTCTGTCAACGGTGCCTTTAGTTACTGTGGAACAAGCTGCCTGCTGACTTGAGGTCCATCACAACTATGTCCACATTCAAAAACAAGCTCAAAACTTTCCTATTCTCTCAGGCTTATGGTTTATTAGTGTGTGTGTGTTACAACTATTTTCCTATTTATACTGTTTATACCTATATTTTATATTTTGTCTCTCAGTGTAAGGTACATTGAAATGTACTATATAAATAAAATTGCCATTTCCATTACAGTAGTGTGTAGTTAGTAAGCTTGTAGTGATTTTGTAGCAGTGGTGGACTCAAGCTGTCTGAGGGGCAGAGGTGAAAAAAATTAAAAGGGCACCAGCGCGCCAAAAGTCATGCATTTATCTTGTTGTTTTGAACACTGGATCAATCTAGAGGGAACTTTATCACATTTTCTCCACAGGAAGGGGACTTTAAAGGGCACTTTTCCACTTTTCTTTCACTGGAAGGGGCATACAGAGCACTTTTCTCTATTGAAAGGGCGCTCTAGAGGGTGCTTTATCACCTTTTGTCTATTGGAAGGGCACCCTAGAGAGCGCTTTATCACATTTGCTCCACTGGAAGGGCACTTAAAAGGGCACTTTTCCACTTTTCTTTCACTGGAAGGGGCACTACAGAGGGCACTTTATCGCCTTTTGTCTATTGGAGGAGCACTCTAGAGGTCACTTCACATTTTCTCCACTGGAAGGGCACTTTAAAGGGCACTTTTCCACTTTTCTGTCACTGGAAGGGGCACTCTGGGGGGCACTTTATCACCTTTTGTCTATCGGAAGGGCACCGTAGAGGACATTTTATCACATTTGCTCCACTGGAAGGGCACTTTTAAGGGCACTTTCCCACTTTTCTGTCACTGGAAGGGGCACTCTGGGGGGCACTTTTGGAGGAGCACTCTAGAGGTCACTTCACATTTTCTCCATTGGAAGGGCACCCTAGAGGGCACTTTATCACAATGTCGTGGACAGTGGGCCACTCTAGAGGGCACATTATCATGTTTTATTATCATAGGGGCACCACGGATGGCCCTTTTGTCTTGTATGTTTTATATATGGGCTTGTGGTAATATATATTGCTGTAATACTGAACCGCTAGCCCTGCTTTTGTAGGGAACTGGCAGTGAATTAATCAAATCAGCAACATCACCCCCTCATCAGTGATTAATTAGGTTGTATCAAACCCACCTGGCTTTTCAAAATAAAATCCTGTTAATTTACCAGGCACAATGGGGGGAACTGATACCTCTGTATTGCTGCTTTTCACGGGTGAGTTCCCACCACATTATTTGTGTTTACAGGAGTGGGTGAGTCAGGGCGCGCTGCCCTTTGTGCTAATAAATTCCATCATCTCTGTATGCAAAGGTGAGGGGAGCTGTAAGGGCTGCGTGTTGTCATCAGCTGTGGACTCACTGATGAAATCAAAGGGATTGTGCCATCCTGACGACACTGCGAGAAATAACAGCAGCTACTCTGATGTGGAGCTGGGGCTTTAAATATTTCACTCAAAGCAAGTAGCGCGAATCAAAATGAAACATCTTTACGCGTTTTATGGTGTGTTCCCCTTTTATTCTTGCCTCTTTCATGTCAAACCCACTGACACGAACATGAACGCAGCTGCTGAAGGAAACAACACGCAGTTATGTCACCTTGCTGGCATGTTTCCGCGTGTTTATTGAGATTTGAGGACTTGTTGACAGAGAGGGGTATTTTTGCAGGAATGACACAAGCGTTGTTTTACGCATTCCGCCTTTACACACACACAGCCTGACTGTATGCGTGTGTGTGTGTCTTCCTCCCTCCTGCCTGCCTCCCCTGCATCTGACAGTGTCCCTCCCTCTTTCTCTCTCCTCCTCCTCCTTCTCTCATTAGTCTTTTCACCGGCAAAACACCGACACACTCCCTTTCCCTTAAACCCGGGGAATAAACACGGAGCGGCGGCGGCGGCAGGAGCAGGATTGACCTCCCACCGGTGCGCACCATCCATGGTCCTCCCCTGGATGTCCGTCTGACAGGAGGGTATGTTGAAATATTCATATTTTTTTTCACCCTGCCAGTTTGCTCATGTCGTTAGGAGAGCGGGCTCGGTTGTGTTAAACGATTTGTTGAATGTCGGGGCTGCGAGATCTTCTCCTATTTGTCCCTCTTTGTTTACGCGCAAATGATTGCGCTCCCGTGTTATTATATTCTCCGCTGCGGTGTGAACGCTTTTATTCGGCTCTTCTAAAAGACCATCATTTCATAACGCGCATGGACTTTACCCGCTTGCTCGCCGTCCTCAGCCTCCACCAGGGGATGAATATTACAGTGAGAATGAAGCAGAAGCAAGTTGTAGCGTCGTTTTGCGCCCACCGGCCCGCTCAGTGTTGACATCCAGCCTGCAAAACCTGCAGCCAGGCAGTTAGAAGCAACTCCCCTCCTCCTCCTCCTCCTCCTTCTCTCTTTCCTCTGCTGCCCACTTTCCACATGATGTCCTCACCTCCAGCCCGGCCTTGACTCCTCTCTTGATACAGGATTTTTCACGTCCTTCAAAGTTGTGTTTTTTTGGCCACACGTATCAGCTGTTGTCTGCTGTTTTCAGTTTGTGTCCCAGCCTGTCAGGGCAAACTGGATCTGCATTTGGCTTAGTCAGAGTATCCTCCCAACACACCCATCACTAATTATGCAACAGCCACATTGACAGATGCACACCACACACACCACACACACACACACTGTGGAGGACTTTGACAGTGTTGACATTGTCACACCCTCTTGTCAACATCAACACATGTGTGCTTGCCCACACAAAGTGCTTTCGTTTGCTTTAAAACAAACTTACTGAATTTGTGGTTCATAGATTCTGGACATTTTTGTTACAAGAACAGAGTGTGTTTACATGCACATGATTGTCCTGGTTTTGAGCCCATGCAGCTGCAAGTATTGTGATTATTAAACAACTATTACATTAATCGCCACCTGTTTTGATGAACGATTAATCATTTTGAGTCAATTTTTGATAAAGAAATGTCCAAATTCTATGATTTCAGCTTCTCAGTTATGAATATTTTTGGTTTCTTTAGTCCTTTATGATAGTAAACTAAATATTTGTTGGTTTGTGGACAAAACAAGATGTTTGAAGATGTCACCCTGGGGTTTGGAAAACACTGATCAACATTCTTCATAATTTTCTGACATTTTATGGACCAAACAACTAATGTTTTAAGACAGATTAATTGATAATAAAAATAATCTTAAATTGCAGCCCTATCTGAGTCATATCCTGGTTTTGATCTTATTTGGGATATGATGTTTACATGGAACATGAAAACGATTATTCATATACATAATTCTAACAGTATCCAGGTTACTGATCATCTGTGTGCAGTTGTATCTCGATCTGTCTCAACCACTCTGCACACTAATTTCCAGGTTATGATTGGATTTTTGGAGCGTCCTTGTTACATTTTGCACATGAGAAAGGGATAGTCTGAATTATTTATGGTGCAGTCGTATGAGGTACTTATCAATAGTCAGTGTATTAGCTACAGTACATGGCGGTTCAGCACAACCCCAGTTTGGAGAAGCAGTGAGGAGTAACAGCACAGAAGCTAAACAATGCACTGCTGTGGATGGGGTCAGCAACAAAAGGTACACTATATTTGGAGTATATTCACTGCTTTACTTTACCGTCAGACAGTCTTTTCTTGACAGGAAACTGCCATTATGTAAGTCAAACATCCCTCTCTCCAAACCAACCAAACTCCATAGGCAGAATCAGTAATTTTACCTAACAGAGCACGTCAGTTGTTGGTCCACTGCTGTCTTGGTCTATTAGTTTGTTTGTGTTATTGTATGACTTTGGTGTTTTAAAAGGATAGCTCAAACACACTATCACAAACAAACTAAGAGATTAAGGCAGCTGTAGAGCAGCAACTCCTCTATTCTGTGAGATAAAATGACTGGTTTTGTCTATAGAGTTTGGTTGGTTTGGAGAGGACAATATTTGGCTCATAAAATGTCTGTTTCTCACTGGGAAAAGCTATCTGACAGGAAAATAAAGCAAAATACTCTGTATTCTATATATAGCATACACTTAAACTGATATTGATTTTTTTAGTTGGACCTTTTTTAAGTCGCTAAAATACCTGTTGTTGCTGACCCTGTCCACAGCACTTCATTGCTTAGCTTCTGTGCTGGTACTCCTCTCTGCTTCTCCTAACTAGGTTGTGCCGACCGCCATCTACTGTAGCTAATACAGTGACTATCAGTAAGTACCTGATACAACCCACATCACATAATCCAAACTATCCCTTCCAACAGCTCTGAGAAACTCAGATACACTACATGGAGTACTCAGACAGAAACCAGGATACAGTGGCATGTAAACACCTTATCCAGGTTGCAGAGATGGTGACAAATCAAGACAGTCAGAAACCTGGATATGGTTATGATCATACAGTATATACAGGGATATGAATTACCAGATTTGTCATGTTCCATGTTAACTGCATATTCCAAATATAATCAAAAACAGCAAAAGGCTCCAAAGCAGGATACTAATGCACATGTGAAGGCACTCAGTGTAATCATATGTCAGTGGTGTGTAAATGGTGTAAAATACAGCCTTCAGCTGAATGCTGTGGAGGCATTTGGCTACAGAGGTGAAGCAGCCTGTTTTTGCCTGCATGCTCAGGCAGGTCCGTGTATGGAAATGAGCTCACCTTTGGCCCCCTGGCTTTCACCAGTTTTGTGAAATTACACGCAGTATTTGGGAGGAATGTTTGAGTGGTGCTCGAGTTAGCTTCACCATCACAATGCTTTGCCTGAACTTTGATATTTCTACCTGTGCAGGTCTTGTATACTGAGTCATGTACAGTCAGATGATCTGACTGATCAATTGAGCAAGCTTGGTTTCCTCCATCTTTTCTCCTTTATGGCACAAGCAACATATGGCCACAACTTAAAGCTATTACACTGAATTTTTAACTGGTTATGAAACCATCTCAATTCGATGCTGATGCCTCTTTATGTAAGCATGGGAAACGACTGGCTATTTCTATTATAAATTTTAATGCCTGTCTCTGGCTGAGTCTGTGGTTACATGTTCCCAGCTGAAGTTACAGTAAGTAGTATGTTACCCAGTTAAAAAGAAGAGATTTTTATTTCGATAAGTTTATTTTTGACATTATTTTGTGGTTATTACGGTGGAAACACTGCCGTTTTTGTCCACCGAGGCCTCCAAAATCAATAAAATATCAAAGTTTCTCATAAAAGCTTTAAGTTGGCTCATGGTAGCAGAACACTAGCTAAGTAGCTAGCTGATGATTGATGTATGTTAGCTAGCTTGTTAGTTAGCATTCACTAATGTTAGCAAAACACTAGCTAACTAGCTCACTGATGATTGATGAGGATTAGCTAGCGTTTTGCTAATATTAACTAAATTAAGATGTGGATATATGTCACTTTTACTGTTCCCCCGGCAACTTATAATATCAAATATGGAGATTTCCTGCTTTTCTTTGTTTATTATAATATTGAATTGAACACCTTTGGATTATAGACAAACATTTAAAGAAATCAGTTTGGATCCTGCAAAACAGTGATGGACATTTTTCACAGTTTTCTGACATTTTATAGACGTTACAGCCCCCGATCAAACATGACAATCAAATTTAGTCTTTGTTGTTATTTGATAACCGCTACTAAATAAAAGTATTCGTCCAGGGGCAAGTAAAAATTGACTTTGGGCAAATGAAAAAAAAAACAAAAAACGTTGAACCCTGGGTTCCCCTCAAGATGTGACTGATACAAAGCTAGCTCAACTGCTATTGGAACACAGAGAGAAAAAGGGAAACAATCAATTTCACTATAATAACAATTAATATTACCATTTCAAATTTTAATTGTTATGATAAATAAATAAACACTGTCCCACATCAACCAAAGTTTGCAACAGTCTCTTAGAAGCAAAGGCAGCAGCAACATGGTTTGTTTAGTGTTAATGAAAACCTTGATGTGAAGGACATGATGCCATTTCAAATTGTTAAGAGATTTTCAATATACTATCAGAATAATATCAGTACTCTTTGAACATTTTCAGCATAAGTGTAACACTGATAATGTGATAATATTGATAGCTATAATATTTTTGTTGCGATAATTGTGGTGTGAAATTTTCAGACCGTTTCATCTCGTTTCATGGGACTCAGGGAGGGTCGATTGTATTGGCCTATCATGTCCTTGCATTTGTGCAAGTCAGACCCAAGCGCGTCTCAGCTCCTCTGCAGTGTTGTGGCCTGCTCCCTGTTGACGTACAGGTGGGCGTATGATGCTTTGTCACTCTCCCCCTCCAGGCCACGCACACACACACACTGTCAGCCTCAGCTAGCAGACCCGCTGTCACACAGCATCCATGTCGTTAACATCGGACACACTCCTGTGCCTGCTGTGTCAGCCTGCCAGCCAGCCACCCTCTGACTATCACCTGATGCTTCTTCCTCTAACTGCCAGGGAGCCATTACCTCATCTCAGCACCGGCACCTCCACTGTTTGCTCGTCACTGTGCTCCGACATCAATGTGTGATCGTACAGAGTTCACACACATTGAAGTGAAACTCAAAGATTCTGTATGGCTTTTAATTTTTACCCTGTTGTGTGTGTGTGTGTGTGTGCACAAAGTCTCTCTTGCTACTGTAGTGTGTACATGATGTCAGTGTTTGTGCGTGAGTTCGGATGCCCGAGGGTGCTGCTGGGATTTCACAGCGCAGCATGTTGCCTGCCACCATTTGCAATTCAAATCAGCATGTATGAGGCATCCAGTGAGGCTGAAGCAGCCCTCCTCTCCTCTGTGTCTCATTGGAGCCAATCATTCCCCGCACTTGCGAGTTAACTCAACCATTTCTTATTGACTTCTCCGTTTTAAAAAGCGAGCAGTTAGTGGCTCCTCCGTATGAAACACTATCACAGAGGAGGAACATTTTCAGTTGTCCGTCTTGCTTGAGTCATAGTTTATTTTGTATAAACTGTGGCTCCTGGCAGAGGCAGGGAGCGCTGTGTAATTGTCTGGGGTCACCTTGGTGCTACTGACGATGATGCGGCACTGGCATGCAACAGGTCAAATGTGTGTGTGTATGCGTGTCTGTGTGTGTGTTTGACTGTCATTGCTCAGCTGAATGTTCTTTGACCCGCCTTGTTTTTATGGTTTGGTGAGCGTGGTCACGTCTCTTCCTGCCTGTTGAACTCCAGTGACCAGACACACACACACGCACACACCGAGACACACTCACATGTGTTTGTTCTTCAGTCAAACAAAACTGTATTTTGAGGGGGTTTTGAGTTTTACTCTTCAATTATTCTGGGAAAATATATTTTAAAAGATCAAACTCTTGGCTATTAAACCTTGTAAAGGGCCAAACTCTTGGTGATTGCACTTTTTATTAAATGTAGATGGAAAATTTGATGGAGTTGACGTCTTACAGAGTTCACAAAATGTTAAATTTTTTCATTTCACAGCATAGTCGTAGTGAGCAGGCATTTAATTTTTAAAATTGCTCAGAGTTCTCGTAATATTAATCAAAATACACATTTTTAAACCAGAATTCTTATTCAGCTTTGATTTAGAATTGGCATGTTATGGTTGAGACACATCTGATAGCAATATTATTTAATGAAATTGTCCAAAAATTTGAAATTTTACCAGTGCTTGAGCAGTATTCCTACCTTTTTTTAAACCAGAAAGTGAGACAGGGGTCCTCGGGCTATAGCTAAACCTTTTTATGCCTGATTAAATCATGTTTTTGTAAAAATTTGATGGACACACCTTTGAAGTGTCAACATTTTCATTAAAAAATGTTTTTAAAATAAAGATGATTATCATATATGCCTATAATATCAGTATGTATTGTTAGTTTGAGATTTTGAAGGTGCTTTGGGAACCACTGCCCTAACCCTAACCCTAACCTACATCCACTTTTAACTCACCAGTTATTATCTGTTAGCAAATCAGCCCCCATTTTGATGCTATTTATATTCATGCCATTTATAGTGTTTGTATTCTGGCGTTGCCCCTCTCTAGAGTTGTTTTCACTGATAATGGTGGAGCCCGCCTTTCCTGCGCAGAATTTAAATAGCGTACCCAGACACAGGGGGATTCACAGTAAACAATGCATGCATATACCAGAGTGATACAGAGGACCAAAGCTGGTGCCTGCGCATAATGCAGACAACATTCAATCATGAGTTCATATTCACCATAATGGATGACGTGACTTTCTGCTCAAGTCTTCTTTATTAAAAAGAAACGCCACAACAACGAATCCTCTCAGGCCGTCCAATGTTTTTCCCTCAGGGTTAGATAACACATACATGTGTCATCTTTGAAAGGAATGTGTTTTATTTAAAACACTAAAGCTGTTACCAACACTAATCACAAGGCTTGCCAAATTAACCAAGACTGAAATCTTAAAGGGCTACTCCAGTGATTTACTGTTACAATTTACAAAAGCCATAAAGTTGGGTGACTTGAGAAAGACAGTAAAAAAAAAAAAAAAAGAATGAACAGTAATCCTGATGACATCATTACAGACTGTTGAAAGCTTCTACGGAGTCACGGAGGAAATTATACAGCTGTTTTCACGGCTGAGTGCTCTCTGAGACGAGGAAACTGACCTTTATGTGTAAAATCAGTGGAGTGACCCTTATAGGTTGATATCTTTAACCCTAAAACTCTAATTGGTCCTTTGAAAGACACAAGTACAAAAGCATGTTGAGAGGTTTTGTCAGGGGGAACTCGGTCAATCGGTTCCAGCTTGGAGTCCAGAGAAACAGAGAGGGACATTACCCCTGCGGCTTGTTCTAGTCACAGTGAGTCAGTAATGGTGGAGTTGAAAGTGGTCGCAAATGTGGCTCAATGTCTCGAAAGTGGACACAGACAACACTAGCTGTAATTTTGTACTGTGAAATGCAAAGCTGGCCAGGGCGATGTGACTAACCTGAGGAAACGCCTGGTCAAACACAAATATGTCAAAAAGCTGGAGAGTTTAGCTATGTTTTATAGCCTGGAAAACCAATCCCCCACAACAAAACTTGTGAGTAAGGCACTGACAACCTCATCGACATCATCAGGTCATTAATTAGCTCTTTGGATAAGTTAATGTTGGACTTTTTTCACTGTCTTGGTTGATATTAGCTTAGCATTTTTACCAGTGTCAGCCAACACTCAGCCACTACCTGCATCTGAAGTTCCTTACTAGCCTGCTATTTAGTACTCTAGAACAGTACATAAGATTTATTAGTATGCCTGACATCAGGCCTGAACAATTTTGAAAAAATATCTTATTGCAATTATTCTGACAGATACTGCATACGGCGATATGATTTGTGGATTAGAGGATGATAATTTACTCATTCTTTTCATTTAATGAAAAACATATTAAAGCTATGGTTTTATTTTGTGGAATCTGAACCAACAAAGATGTTTTTTTTAAGTCCGTAGAATATGATGTGCAGGCCAGGACAACAGAATGACAATATTAAATGTAACTGCTTAATTGGCATTTTGACACACATTTCATCTTTGATAATTATTGCGCTTTCTACAATTCGAAAATTTGCAGCAGGTGATGTGGCAGTTTGGTATAAAAATTAATTATTCAGCCTGATCTGAAACCTTATTATGAAACCAGTATTGTGAATTGCATGCTATTTATGGGAAATATTATAGTATGCAAGTACAGGGGTAGTGACAACAACATAACAGGAAGAATATGACATGTGCTTCCTCCGAGAGACATGTGGCACGGTATGCCCTAGTGACAGACTGACAGGCTGAATTCTGTAGGGACGAGTTTGGAAGCGAAAAATGTTCTAAATAAATAATGAAATGCTTTTAATAAATAACAGTGTTGATGTTGAGAAGTTTGGACTCACTTTTTACGTCTTTGTTATTACAGAATGAGAATAATAGACCTGGACGGATGGATGTCTACCGAATTGGTCGATGACGATGTCCACAGTGAAACATTGCGATGGATGATGATATAATCTCTGCACCACATGTCTGTAAATTACTGAGGAAGCTAAGCTAAGAAAACAATGGCGCAAATAACATCGACATGATTGAAAGAAACACACAAACAGCGGCCCGCAGAAAACAAACAGCCACCAATGTAACCAAGCGTCTTAGGTTTGCCTAACTGGACAGCTTTAATAAGAAATTTACTGTCTTATGGTAACTCTGAGGGGACCTCATTTTGTCTCTCACTATCATCTTTGTCTTATGAGAAACAAATGAAATTCTTATTTTGAGCTTACTAAAGTCTCATCTGTTTCTCCTAAAAACGCCTCTTAGGAGAAAAAAGGAGCAAAACAAATGCAAAGCAGGATGTCTTTTACCGAGCTGTCTCCGAGGTTTCTCCTTGACGACCATATGGGGCAACGAGACTTTAATTTGACCGCTGAGACAAATTTAAGATCTCATTTAGGACAACTGAGTTTTGTTTGAGATCTCACCGTTAAGTCAAGAGCTGATTATTTAAGACAAATTTAAGATCAGTGCAGTGAGATAAAAAAACAGACAAGAACATTTTTAAGATCTTTAATTGGCTCAAATTCGTCTCGGGCTGAGGCGGGACAAAGGCTTTTTTTCAGGAGCTGAATTTAAGAATAATGAGAAAATGGTCACAATTTCGAATTGGTCGTAAATTGAGCCCATTTATTCCAGGAGACGCAGGCTAGACAAAGACCAGAGCTTATTTTGAACTTTTCCTTTCCTCTGGGACACGCTCACAAGGTTATGATGGTAGAAGGCTCGGTGGTCGACCCAACCCTGGAGAGTAAAGTACAGAAAAACGGAACCACAGTGATTCAAATTTCATACCCAAATCTAGGGACAAAATGTCGGAGACTGACTGTACACATTACCATGGTTTGTTGTTTGAATTCTGCTAAAATGTATGACTTAAACCTTCCACATGCAAATCAGACATTGTTTACACGCGAAGCCGGTAATACCTGATACTTGATAAACTGTGTTTTGGATTGTTGGCTAATATAGCTGTCATAGCAGTACTATAATGGTAGAGTGCACCGCGGCTTAGTGTTTGTTTACCCGATACGCGAGCGAGTCCTAATCTTAGACCTAAATCTCTGTTTTACATGCTCTTTTATCAGCTTTGTTTGGAATAACCAAAAGAGGATAACACAACATTACTGCAGCTGAATCCAACAGCAGTAATCACAGTGTCTGCATGCTTTTGTTTTATGGCAATTGAATTAAGCCTCATCAGGATGCTGCATCCACTGCAGTCCTGTCTAAATCTTTTTACGGTGCAGACTTGAACATCTTATTGTTTCACCGGGTTTTGGGGGTTCCCAGCTATAGCTACGCTGCCCGTGGTGGTCAGATCCCCTCTTCCTCCGTCTTCGGAGGGTCTCTCCCCCGAGCCGGTCTGAATCTTGTCATTGTCTGTGTCTGATCAGGGCTTTTATTTTTAGCTTTGGTTTTTACTCACACAGCTATGGGCGATTTATTGCCTTCCTCAGATTGCATCATTCAGCCTGTGCTTGGATGTGAGGCGAGAGAAAGAAGCTATTTCATGCCGTGAGACAGTTTTATTTCCCCAGTTCTATTCCCCACCTTCAGTCATATAGCTCTTCACAGTTGATGGGAAGCATCACTTTGTCCTTCTGAAGGGGAGGCAGCGAGCTTTACCCTGAGCAGCAGCGGCAGCAGCAGCTCGGCTCGCCTCAGCCTGATGATTACAGTGAGTCAGCAGGTTCTCCTTTTTTTTTCCTCTCTCTTCCTTTCCCCCCCCTTTCCCTTTGCATACCTACACTTGTCTCCCTCTCGACCGCCGCCTTCTTTGAACAAATCCCCTGCCTCTCAAGGATGAGACTCATCATGTTGTTGTCTGGCTTTGATCAGGTGCAACGATACCCATAATGCTGCTCGTTTTTTTTTTTTTTTTTTTTTTTTTTTTTTTTTGCCTCCCCACAGTAAAGCAGAATTCATATTTCAGGCACAGTTGGTTCATGTGGGGAAAGGGAACAGTTGCCACTTCTTTTCGGGGCTGTTTATTCTGCCTTCATTGTGGTCTGACTGCAGTGGAAATACTTTTCTCCAGCTATTTCGGCCTCTTCCAACAAACCGAGCCAGCAGCCATTGTTTTCTTTTGGCCACTTCACACTTGGCAATCATTAATTAGAGCCTTTGCATTCAACAGTTGTGGAGGAAGGCTAATTCCATTGTTGATCTGCGTTCATTTCCCCGATGATTGGAGTGTGTGCGTGCCCCAGTCTCCTCGCACATTGTGGAAATCTGGTGAATTGAGGAAAAATAGTCTGTTCTAAGGTCCATGTTAGTGCAAACTATTTATAAAAACATAAAACAAGACCTAAAAAGAGGATTAGGAAAGATTAGAGTCGCAAAAAAAAAAAAAAGTGAAAATTCACAACAATACCCCTCTTACTGCTGCTGCTGCTGCTGCTGCTGCTGCTGCTGCTGCTGCTGAGGAAAATCCAGGGTTGATTTGCACAAATTAATTTTTACATCGTGATGAAGTTGCTGGTAGTAAAGTGAAGTTTCTCAGGCTGAATTTGGCTTTTGAGGACGGCCGTCCCGTGGTGACTGTACTGTGATTAAAAATGGTCGCTGCTGCTGTGTGCTTAACGAGATATGCAGCTCCTCTGAGGTAGGCGGTTACACTCTGACCTCTGCATTGTGTTTCACTGCTAATTAGACTAAAATATGATTGTGCGCAAATGCCCAGGGAAGCCGGTGGGTGTATTCTGCATGCAGACTGTGGCTGACTGTCTGCTTGTTGGACTTCTCAGTAGAGCCAGACAGATGTGATGGTTGGCTGATATTATTGCCTGATATTGGCCTATCACAGCTATATCGCTATATCGTGCTTTTTATAATTTATAACATGATGCAGATTGTTTCTTTCTTTCTTTTTGTTTGATAGGCATTTTTAACAAAGTGTGCACAGGTGACAGGTGCATCAGAGGAACGTGCATCTTAAAAACAACGAGAAGAACTCCCGCACACTGTCTCACTTACTGCTGAAGTGTTTTATTAGACTACGTTTCAGTCTGTCTGATCTTCACCAGGTATGATGCTAGTTTTATTTTAGGCACACCAAAAAAACAAAGACTAAAATTGTTAACACACAAAGTCATTAAGTTTTTTCAAGTTAGATGAACACAATTGCTTTAAGTCAGAGGTACTTAATTCAGTTGCTTTCAAATCAACAGTTTGGATTCATGTAACCTAAATTTAAGGCAGGTCAGCTTAAAAGTTTACACCTTTTCAACTAAGTTATTTGCTTTACCCAAAAGTAAAGTACTGCTGCTTGACAATGTAATAGAATGGTTTCAGGAAAAGCAGTTAGTACACGTAGTTTGTTAAATATAATGAATATAATTTTCTAATCTTAGCACGGCTTAATGATGGCTGGTTTCGTTCAGTGAGTTCGTGAAAACTTAAACAACACAACTGAACCAATTCAGGTGGACCATTTTATTTAAAACCTATAATTTTGTCTTGCATTAGACTTATATCTGCATCATCAAGAGAAAATGGCGGCTCAGCTGCGGGGGGAATATATGGCAAACCGTCGTGATGTCAGACGTACATTACTGAGAGAAATCTAACTGACGTGCTTTTACTGAAATAGCAAGTTAAGGGAACAGGATGTAATTTCAAGTTGTTGTTATCCGCAAAAATAGACTGTCGTCACTAAAGCAGAAAGCTGAATGGAAACTGAAATGAAAAACACGACATTACTTCAACTCCTACTGAAATGCACCTTTTTACAGGGCAGCATAACAAGTACATTTGATCATTTTTCTTAATGAAAGTTTGAAGAACCCAATCTACCTACCCACACCTCAGTTAATTAATTAGGCAGCTATAGCTCCAGCTAACCAAGCTAACTACTAATGCTGGCTACAGATACCAGCAGACAGCAGTTAGCCTGCTGTAGCAACAAATCAAGTAGCTAATCTGTCAAGTAATTCGTAAGCTAAGTCACCCTGGTATTGGACTCTGTCGTCAAACTGACCTTATAACATTTAATGACATCTTTACGACCAGTCCAAATAGTACACTTAACTTGAAATCCAGGAAATTATTCATGACACTGTATAAAACATTTGACAGTGTAATAAAACTTAATGACATCTTTATGACAAGTCCAAAATGCACCACTTTACATTATTCATTTACTATTTACATTATTTACATTTATTCATCACACAGTTATAATGGTCTCATGATGGCGTGTGTCATGACAGTATAATGTAATGTTAAAATATACGGCTGAACTGTTTCTTTAAGTTTGATAATGTCAGTTGTCACGACAAAGACATTCACAGTTTTTTTTTTTTTGTCTTGGTTAATGTCAGGTTGTCATAACAAAGACATTATTGGCTTAATTAATGTCTAGTTGTCATGCCAAAGATGTGTCAAACAATGTCAGCTTTGCATGAAAAATTACATAATAGACGGAGTGACACAGCAGTCTTTGTAAACATTCCTTGTAAACAAGACTGCTTCAAGCTGATGACAGGTGACATGGCATGGTTATGATTTTGATGAGGACGATACTGGCATCAGAATTTTGATATATCGTCCCCAAAAACCCAGTATCAGCTGGGCTCCGCTTCTCAGTAGAGAAGCAGACGTGTGTTTGTGGAGGGTCGTGTTCAGCTCTGTTTGTCAAAGTGGTCTGCGGAGGAGCAGACACACAGACTACTCCCAGTCCCTTTGGGCCTGTCGTGTGGCTCCTAAACTGGTCGGACAGGTTGGAAGGCAGATCCAGGCACAGCCGGAGTCATTACTCCACTTTTTGTACACTCACTGTGTGTTTGGTGTGTGTGTGTGTCTGTTTACACTCCTCTGTCATAATCTGTGGACGCACGTGACACACTGCAGCTGCACTGACTTGCTTGTTGCCGTTTTTTCAGCCTAGTGAAGAATAAACTGTTGACGCACCACTGCTCACACACACGCACACACACACACATACACACCACACACCACACACACACACACACACACACAGACACACAAAGGCAATCTGGAGTATGTGCAAAAACACACAAGTTGTGTAAACACTCATTTTTCCATTGAATCCCCGCCAACACTTCATATTATCAGATCATCTCTGAAAAATGTCTACACATCTTCTGTATGTGGTGTCTTTTATAGGATCATACTGTGTTTTTGAGGATGGGTGTACATTTACATTACCCACAGGTTTTCAAAGTCTGACCCCCCTGAATTTTGGCAAATTGGCACCATTAAAAGCATGCCAAATTAGCTTTTAGCACTTCTTGTCTGAAACGTACCCATGGATGTACAGACAACTGTCGCTGGATTACTGTGATGCAGAAAAAACTGGAAAATGTGAGGATTTTCAGATGAGTCCTCGAGTCACAAGGAGCATCTTTTTTCTCTGACTTCTAAGCGGATTTATGGACTCTCCCTCCGCAGGGGGGGCATGCCTCACAGTTTGAAAACCTCTGCAGTAGACTATTTTTAAAGCTCACCATGTTTTAGACTATTGGATACTGTATTTCACAGGAAGTCCCAGGCTTCCATTCATTTAATGCAGACTACAACTACAAAGAGCGCACTCAGCAGAGAGCAGATCTCCAACAGGCAACCGGTAAAGAATATTCAGATGTAACGTCTTTGTACTCACCACATTTAAGTGGAAAAGTGTGCAACAAAAAGTGTGAGCAACATATGCTGCCATTACAACAGTGTAACTTTTGAGTTAAAGAGTTCAGGTACTAGACTGCCCTGCCTGCTGTCTCCCATCAAAGTGTGTGGTGCACAAAATACCCTGAGACCCTGGACTGTTGAGCACCTGCACACTTTCTCTAAACTTCAACAGTTAGTGTCCTCAGTTCCCAAATGCTCACTGAGAGTTTGGGGTGTAAATCACAAGTTTCATCACAAATTCTGCCACAATACAATATCTATTTGATTCAATTCAGGGGCCTTCGATCGATATGAGAAGATATCATCTGTCCATTTAACACAGTCGAAGCTGCCACCCGTTTCTTTTCTGCTTTTGGCCAAAAGGAAAAAACAGCACATAAAAAATAGTAAATAATTGTAACTGGTTTAGTGCAGTAAAGTTCAATTTAATTTGACTCCACTAACACAGATTAACAACAAGAACATTTAACAGAAGTATAAAATTCAGCTCAATGATAACTGACAAAACAGTTGTCTGTTGCTAGTCACTATTATTAGCTTGAGCCTATGGCATTTTACATTGCATAAATTAGCCTAGCAGCTATCTTGTCTTATACTGTATTCAATTGAATGTAGGTCGAAAAGTTTCAGCAGATCTTTGCATTCTGTTTTTATTTACATTTTACACAACGATCCCAACTTTTATTTTGGATTGTGGTTTGTTTGTAAAATGTTGCCTACAAACCCCACCCCCAAAAAGTTTTCACATCAGACAACATATGTCAATACAGATATATATCAGGTCTGCAATTAAGGATTATTTTCATATCGATTAATCTGTCGATAATTTTCTTGATTATTCAGTTAATCATTTAATTAACCCTATCACAATCTTGTCAGTTGAAAAATAGGTCCAAACATGTGGAGCTTTTTTCCAACTGACTATTTTTTAAATCTTCCTGTCACGATGATTTTCATTATCCGTTAAATTTCATAATCCATTGATAATTTTAATTCTGATGAACCAGTTAGTTGTTTCGTCAATAAAATGTCAGAAAATTAGGAAAAATATTGATCAGATTCCAAGATGACACCCTCAAATGTCTTGTTTTGTCTGAACCCAAAAGATATTCAGTTTACTGTCAGAGCAGAGTAAAGAAACCAGAAAATATTCACATTTAAGAGGCTGAAATCAGACAATTGTCCATTTTAATTTCTTTGATTATTCAAACCAATTAATTGATTATCAAGTAGTTGGCGATTAATTTAATAATCGATTACTCATTGCAGCTCTAATATATATACAGCACCAGTCAAGAGTTTGGACACACTTCTCATTCAGTGTTTTTCCTTTATTTTTATGAGAAATGAGTCAGATTATACCAATAGTGTGCAAAGCTGTCGTCAAAGCAAAAGGTGATTACTTTGAAGAATCTAAAATATAAAAGAGGAAAAAAACTTCTGCACACTTGTAGGATGACAGGTGTGTAGGAAGGGACCATGGGTGAGAAATATCTGATCTATATTTAATGCTTGCACACAGACAAAAAGAAAGCCTCTTGCAATCAGTACAGAAGACAGTGTTATATTTACAGTTATGTTTAAGATTCTTAAAAAGCAAAAACGTATTTTGCCTTGTTTTCACCTTTTTTGCTTGCGACATAATAATTCCATGTGTCATAGTTTTGATAAACTTTAAATGAGGAACGTGTCCAAACTTTTGACTGGTACTGTAGCTGTGATAAGCCAACATCAGCTGAGTGATTTATTGGTCTGGCTGGCCATAGTTCTGTGACTTTGTTTGTTACTACAGCTCCATACAGTGTATCTATCACGGCTGAATCAGCTGCTCTGCTGTTCCTCTTCGCTGCCTTCCTCCTCAGCGTGCCAATAAACGTCCTCTCACCTCATTAATAAGGTTGTTGATTTATAATCAGAGTGGGCGCTCTCATCTGCAGCGAGCTTCTCTGTGAAATCATACACTAATTTTGCTGCAGCAACATTACAGTGCGTGGCCTTGATGGAAAAGAGTGTCACTGCTGAACATAGAATACAGTTTTAGTGAGCGTTGGATTGTAGAGGAAGTTTACTGTTGTTGTGTTTTGGGGTGGTCCACTCCTGCCTGAAACTGCTATGCACTTGATGTTTGATCACAGATGTGATTGTGTTGTTATCTCGCCCTGCACAACACTCTCACTTCTCCTCCCCACCTGCACTCATGAGTTGTAAGGCCACTCCTCAGCAGCGGAAGCCACTCATTCTTTTGGCATCAGAGGCTCCCTCTGTGATAGTCTGCAGTTTTTTTTCAAACACGAGCTTTTCTCTAATTGCTCCACGGTTTTTTAGAGTTTTTGTGTTTTTGCTGGCTGTCATAAAATGTTTCTCTCTCTGCACGTTACGGTGGTGATCATTGATGGATTCTCTGTCATGCATCGATTTTTTTTTTTTTCGCTTTTGTTTTTATGTTGGCAGCGATAATGAGAGGCTCCTTTATAATTCATGCCATGATTGATGTCCCTCTGGTAGCGGTTTTCATGCTGCAATCTCACCAGACACTTTTACGCCAACAGCACAACAACGGTGCTGCCAAACACTCCAGTCCACAGATTAAGATGCTCGGTGTTGGCTTTCAGCTGCCATTTAGCAACCCAGCAAACCACACTCTGTTGCTCACATAGTAGCAGGGTAGGCTGGGGACGGTTGCAACAAGTCTTAATCCTCCAATCAGAAACATGCTAGAGTGATGATACTCACGCTCCCACGCTCAGTTAGACCTTCCACCCACCAGGAAGACAGGAGTCACGTTCAACATCTGCTGCTGCATTTATGGAAGCAAACTTATTTTGGATGTATGAAATAATTTGTTCATTGTTTGGTTTGTTTGTAATGTTAATTATTAACCATTAATTGATTAAAATGCATTGATTGCTAATGAAATTTCAAATTGTTGATTAAGGAAACTTAAACTTAAAATGAGAAAAAAAAACATGCTTCTAGGATCTTAATTATTGATTAATCAATTTTTAGTGTTTTCAACTACTGGTTAAAGAAAATGCACAAAATTAGCAACCCTGCTTGCTTAGTTTGAAGCCTTGTTTTGTTGACTTCTCAGTGACATGGTTAGCATGTGTCTAGGTCAATATGTCCAGCTGGCACATGATGTTCTGTCATGGCTGTTAGAGTGGGGATGGTTGGAACAAGCTGTTGCAACCATCCCCAAGCTAAGCAGCCAGATCAAAACAGACCAAACAACACGAACAACAGCATTTTTCAACATAAACAAGTTATTGTGGGGGACATAAAAAGATAGTTCACCCAAATACAATTTGTATAGCTTCTTTCAACCCACTCAAGTCACTGTAAGCTAAATATAGTTGTATAAACAGGAGTATGACAAAAATCAGTCTTTAAAACAGTTGCAGTTTTGTTTTATTCCAAACTGTTCCATTCCTCTTGTCTCACACCAAAATACAGACAGATTGAATATCATCTGTAATATCTTCACATTAACTCAAGGTCAGCCTATGTTCTGCTGTTATTTGATAAATGTTACTAAATAAATAAATAATATTATTGTAAAACAACACATTTTCATAATACTATGCTTATCAGACAAAAACAAAAGTAACCACTGAAATTGAATGTATTTTTAACATGTTGCAACTGTCCCCAGGGTTGGGGAGTCAGATCTTATTTTTTCCATTCAAATGAATCTTTTGAACAATATGTCAAAAGTAGGTAATCCTCTTTGAGTGGTATGAATAATTAGTAGACACATGTAAGTTTAATTCATCAAGATTTGGTTGGTCTTGACCAAATAATCTCAGAGTAACTGAGAGACATGCATAAAGTGTTTGCACGTGTCCCCAGTTTCCCCTAGCGCTTGGCAAATGACTGATTGTGTGCTGAAAAGTTTACAAGACAACCCTGAAATGTTCTTGAGCAGTATTGACGTGCCTTTTCAGCTTTAGTCTCTCTGTGCCTGTCCCTGTCTATACTTAAACAAATAGCACTGAGCTCCTTGTTCAGCATCTTTTCAAATCCTCTGACACTGACACCAATAACAGAGAGCTCCTGTAGCCTCCTTTCAGCCCTTAGTACTGATCCTAATAAGGAGATGAATGGCTCTATACAAACAGTAGAGTGAAGCTGGGGACTGGATGTATGCCCACTGCTTCTGTGTGTGTGTGGTGTGTGTGTGTGTGTGTGTGTGCACTGAGGGTGAAATGCCTGTTCCAGTCTGCTCTGATCTGCTTCTGTTCCTCAGCTGACCTGGTCAGGTGTGGACAGAGAGGACAACTCCCAGAGCTCCTGGGCTGGGCAAAGCTAATAGTTTGCTTAAAGTGAAAGACAAAAAACACACACACACACACGCTTTGTGTAGTAATTAAGTTGCCATGCTAAAAAGTCCACAGAGCACCACCATATTGATATGAAATAGAAGTGTAAACACAGGTGTTACCAATCATACTTTTTAAGATTAAGGTCCTTCCATTTAGTGTAGCAGAGCCTTGACCTGAATGGAACTGAACCTTGATTACTATCATTGGTAGCACCTGTGTTTACACTGCTATTTCATGTCAAAATGGCTGCTGGGAACAACGTCTATTGTGACATCATCACTGCAGGTGAATAACTCAGGTAGAGTGAGGAGGAAGAGGGAGGAGTTATTGGTCAATGAAAATAATTACAGTTTAATCCTCGTCTTCATCCTCTAATTGACTAAAAGAACTACCACTGGACAGCATGCTGTAGCAGGCTTGTTAAGTTCAGCTAAAGCAAGAATAACACGTAGCAAACAAGCTAGCTAGATTAGCTAGCTTGTTTGAGTCACACCTACCTTGTAGTAACCTTTGGACGTAACAGAAAGAAATGAACTAATTACAAAGGAGGCAGTTTGATAGCAATTACAAGTTACATTCATAGTAAGAAATGTAAATGCAAAAATGCTCATGATATAGCTACCTAACAGTGAAGTTTGATTTTGTATAATTGGAGAGTTAGCTGGGTGCCACAAATCCTAGTTAATTGGATAAATGTGGGATAAATTGGATAACTGTGTCATTTTTGTTTCTTTAGAATGAGCTATTTGTCTACAGAGGGCATGGGGTCCTCTTCTGTGAAGGCTGCCATGTTGAACGCCATGTTTCTACAGTAGCCCAGAACGGAAGAAACAAATACAGACTCTAAAGAGGGTCTTTTGCATTTTTTGAGTTTCGTGGACACCATAAGTTCTTGCACACACTTGGAAAGGGAGGGTGAGACCACCGGTATTCACTGGTTGCATTTTACAACCTCGTGCACAAGCTGGTACTTTAATTTTTATTGTCTGACACATAACAAAAAGACTTACTTCAGTGCATCGTTTAAAGGTTCATGTGTAAGATTTATGGGGATTTATTGGCAAAATATGGCAGAAATTGAATATGATATCCATAAGTGCTTTTTCACTAGTGTATAATCACATGAAAAAAAGGAATTGTTGTGTTTTTGTTATCTCAGAATGAGCTGTTTATATCTACAGAGGGTGCAGGTTCTCTTCCATGAAGCCGCCATGTTGTCCTACCATGTTTCTACAGTAGCCCAGAATGGAGAAACCAAACACTGGCTCTCGCTTTTCCTATTTTGTGTGGGTTTCACAGCAACTGTAGGTTCTCGTACATGCTCGGAAGGGGAGGGTGAGGAAAGCGGTTATCAGTTAGCTGCAATCTACAATCTCACCACTGAATGCCACTAAATCCTACACATTGGTCCTTAAAGCTTTTTGCACCAATCGCTGGTCCACACAGTCACCAAAAGAAGCAAGTATTTAAGGTGGACAATGGATTGGCAGGGTGTTCCGCAAGTGGCTGTGGTGTGTGTGGCTCTGTGCAACAATAGTGCAGCACAGCTTTAGAAATGCTGCTGGGAGAATGACTGTCACACTCAGACAAAAGCAGAACTGTAAGAAAGGATTTTTTTTTTCTGAACTCTGCTTCAACACTGTGCTTTAACACTGCTAAATAATCAGCAGAGGGCTTTTATATCCACAGTGTCAGCTTGATGTTAAGTGTTGCTGCTGTCCTCAAGTAGATTTCAGGGCGACAGTAAGACCCACTATTATTTTAGAAATGGAGAAAAGCTCCCTTGAAAACTGCCAGCAGACTAAAAGCATTTATGCCTTTCAGTAAAGATACAAATTTGTTGATTTCTTGGAAATGATGCCACTCTTTCAGCTCATTTCAGAAACAAAATAAGATCACAGCAGCAGATGCTAAAAAATCAATTTTTAGTTCATATTTTAAACATTTCAAATCCTTTGGATGAAGGTGAACCGGGCAGGAAAAGAGCACCAACCTTTTTGAGTTTTTGTAGAGCTTTGCAGATGTTTTATTGCAACTTTGCACTTCTGTGATGTTATAAAATGAAACGAGAAGAGCCCAATGTTGAAAATAATTTCTGTGGAGGAATATGAAATCCATGAAACCCTCAGAATCCTTCAAGTTATTGTCTTCACTCTTATTTCTTTCTCTCAGCAGAGAGAGTGGGAAGCTCTCACCGTAAAGTGGTTTGCATTTGCACATGTTGCGTAACAGATAGGAAAATGTGGGAGTGAAATGGTGCACTGTCACAACATTGCTGGGATTATACAGTATACAGCATATTTGTGTTGTTCCTTTGGTACGCAGGCTATAGTTTCTTTTTTTTTTTTACAGCGTATCTGCACACTTACTGCTTTAATTGTACATAAAGAGAATAAATCATGGGTGATTTTACCCAAAAAAACACAATAGCTCTCTCCCACAGGCCAGGGTCGAAACAGAATTAAATTTGAGATTGGGGTACAACAGCGAACAAACCTAAATCAAGTTGTAATTTAATTTGGCAGTTCCTAATAACAGCATCCTTCACACTCAACAAAAGCAGTCCAGGCTAGTGTTTGTTGATGGAGTTGGACTGTGTTTGAGGAGGGATAAGTCAGTGCTTCTGGTCACTTACTGTTTAGCCTGAGAGCAAACTTGGTTCTGTCTCCACACCTCGTGAGTCATCATCGCTGCTCGCCATTGGTCAAGAATTTTATTTAGCTTTATAAACAGTGGTTTGACACCACTGTTATTGTAGCCTCTGGCTGCCTGTGTGAGTTTCACTGATTATTTTCAGAGCCTGTCTGTCCTGTGGCTGTGCCACTGTCTTTTCATAAGCAGCCAGCCGTAATTTTGGCAGAGACGTCTTAGTCAACCCATTGGAAAATGAAGGGCAGAAGTTTTAACTGGAACACTGGAGGATAAAGACATGTAACAGAGACATTTTGGGAAATACTTGCTTTCTTTCAGACAATATGTGTGTTTCCATCTGCCTGTTTCATTGTGACAATTTGTGAATCTACAGCATAGATTTATATACATGGACACAAACTGTCAATATTTTTCATGACAGCACAACTTATTCAAGAAATAGGGGTAAATGTAGTATGTAAGTGTGAGAAAGTCGTGTATGAAATAGGTGGGGTGGAGGGATGGGTAAAACAAACATGACTTAGTCCTTAGTCACTGCATATTGTTTTAAGAAAGTAGTCATTTTAACCCAAACCACAATCTTTTTCTTAACCAAGTAGTTTTAGTGCCAAATCCTACAGAGACTTTAATTTGAAAGTGTACCTGGACGTTACTTATTTATTGTTTTGAGGAAGTAGTTATTTTAAGCCTAACCATGATATTTCCTGGACCCTAACTAAGAGTGCCTAAACTTACCCAAGAACTTCATTTTGAAAGTGTATCCAGATATTGCATATTTATGATTGCTAACTTTATCGCTGCACACAGTGAGAACAATGGTGGATAATATTGAGTTTGAAAGTTGTCTGAGTGTCACACAAATAGAAAATTTGTGTTCATGTACACAAATCTAATAGATAAGATTTTCTGACGATTTCACAAACTGCCGTGAGACTGGTTTTTTTTTAATGCATAGAGAATTAGTTAAAGAGTTAGCTCCACCAACTGTTTGTCCTAATAGTAATCAAATAGCAGTAGTGGATGGGAACACACATCAACTAGCTAAATTTGCACTACGTTTGGATGTAATCCTGTCAAGTTAGATGAGAAGATCAATACAACTCTCATTTTTAAAGTATGAACATGAAACTACAGCCAGAAGCACGTTAGATTAGCGTGTTTTTTTTCTTTCTTTTTTACTATTTGGTTTTTGTAGGGATTAAAGGAACAAGATCATATGCTAATGAGTGAGTTTTAGAGAAACTGGTAGGCAGATTTTGTTACCTTTGGCAAAGCCAGGCCAGCTGTTTCCTCCTGTTTCCAGTCTAAGCTAACTTCATGTTTATCCTACAAAAATGAGAGTGGTATTGATCTTCCCCTCTAACTTCTCAGGTTTCAATCCAAAATTAGGGCAACTTTTAAACAAAATTTCCATTCCTTTCACCTGACCTGTAGTATATTGTCTTTTCTCAAGCAGCCAGCCAATTTTGGCAGAGATGTTGCCCCAAACTCTGGATTGAGATTGAAAACTGAAGGGCAGCCTATAAGTTTGACTGGAACATCTCAGGTTTAGTTTGATTTTGGGAAATACACTCATTTATTTATTTATTTTAGGCAATATGTGTTTCCATCCGCCTGTTTTATTTATGGAGAGTTAGCTGGAGTTGGCACCATCTACTGTTTATCTCATGTGTCCAACTAATATTCACATAACAGTAGTGGGTGGAAACACATCAATTAGCATTTCCTTTGGCTTATTTTCTGAAAGACAAGTTGAAAAGTTAGATGAGAACAGCAATGCCACTTATTTTTGTAAAGATGAAGATACTACCAGGAGCTAGTTAGCTTAGCATGAAGACTGGAAATAGGGGAAAGTGGTAGACTGCCCATTTTTTTTCCCTTTGTAGGGATTAAAAAATGGGATATACCATGTTAATTAGCGAATGCTGGACATGCTGGTACTGTAAGCGGATTTTGTTGCCTTCGGACATAGACAGGCTAAGCTAATTGGCTCCTGCCTGTAATTTTATGTTTATCCTACAAAAATGAGAGTCTCAATCAATCTTCTCAACTAAATTGTCAGGTTTCCATCAAAATGCAGATTTTCCATTATTTAAGGCTTATCTGATCTGTAGCTATACTGTCTTTTCACTGTCTTTTATACTGCTTAGCCATAATTTTGACAGCTGTAGTTGCCCAAAACACTGAACTGAGATTGAAAACTGAAGGGCACCGCAGGAGTTTGACATTGGTGATTAAAAAAAACAGTTGGACATTTTGGGAGGACACTTGCTTTTTCCCATTTGCCTGTTTTTATGTGTGGAGAATTAGCTAACAAGCTAACAGAGCTGGATGGAAACACACATCGAATTAACTTTTTTTTTTTTTCTGGAAATTTGTTTAAAATTTGCACCACAATTGTACCACTTAGAAACCTGACAAGTTAGATGAGGAGATCGATATCACCTAATTTTTGTAAATAAGCATGAGACTACAGCCAGGCACCAGTTAGCTTAGCATAAAAACTGGAAATAGGGGAAATAGCTAGCCTGGTTGTTTTTTACCCTTTGGTTCTTGTAGGGATTAAAACAACTAGATATAACATGTTACCTAGTGAGCGTCAGAAGTGCTAGTCAGTGGATTTTGCTGTCCATACAGATATATTGGTTGGCTGATAGTATCGGCCCGATATTAGCCTAGTACAGCTACGTAAGTCTATATTGATATTGGCAGTATTGTCATTTTTATAGGCAGCTTTATGTATTTTTGATCCTTTTTCTGAACTCAAGTAGTTCTATTTGTGTTTTATATCTAGTCATTTAAAAAGAATAAAGAACATTGTCTGATAGATTGATACTGGATTTTTTTTACTCTCTAATATTGGAATCTGCCCCAGAAATCCAGCATTGGTCAGGCTCTACTTTAGACAGGGCCAGGCTAGGTATTTCATCCAGTTTCCAGTCTTAGTGCTAAGCTAAGGTATCTGGCTGCTAGCTGTAGCCCTATATTTAGTGCACAGCCATGAGGGTGGCACTGATCTTCTCCTATTTTCTAAAATGTGGAACTATCACAAGCCTATCCTATAATTATGCTTTCCTAAACATGTTAACAGGTTGTATGACACTGCCAGCCACTTCTGTGTTTTCACTGAAATGGTGGTTTTCTTTTTTGAAGGTTTTTAGAACACCTCATGAATGTGACAGATGTGTTTATTGGATGTTTTTTTGAAGCTGTAAGTGGGTACTTGTTTATGCCTGCAAAATGAGGATCTTGTCAGTAATCTGCAGACTTTCTGCAGTGGCTCTTCCATCCGCCTCCACATTGTCTCAGCCAAGCTGGGCTGCATGCTGCCATTAGAATTTTCAATAGATAAACAAACAAAGCAAATTAGATAACTCAAACACTGTCTCGATGACACATTTGACATTTCTCCGTGATCGACCCGCCTTCAGCTACAGCCCCATGATCACAATAACAAATGTAGGCTACATGCAGGACCTTCATCATTCACTTCTCTGTGCTGCTTGTGTCATCATTTAATCCCGTAACACTCTGCCTGAAAACTACATTCATAATTCATATTTATTACATTCACGTTTGAATATTTCATGTTCAGGGGACTGTTTCTCACTTATTAAAGAAATCCTTCTTAGTTTGAAGTGTTCATATTTAGCTTCTTCTTCATGCTGGGTAAAACACAGTGATGGATTTCATCAGGAAGTCCCACTTTTCAAGGATCAATGTTTATGTAACCCTAATTCATATTCACATCAGATCATCAAACTGGACTGTGGACTGGAAATAGACACACCACTCCAGAGAATGAGCAGCTAGCAGACTACCAACAGAACATTCAGTCCAACCACTATTACCTTGTGTTGTGTGCTTGTCTCTAACTCCCACAAACCCCCTCATGTCCCACTCTAGTGCCTCTGGCTGCCTGTTGCTGCTCATGTCATATTCATAACTGAGATTATTCTTACTGAGACTGGTCAGGTTTTTTAGTTAAGGTTAGAAAACTTGCTGTTCTCAATTTGTGCTACAGAACATTGCACAAAAACTACAGGGAACAAATGTAATGTAAAACATCAGCAACAACACACTGTAGCTAACATCCTTACTCAAGGCAATTCAAATCATTAATAAATTATCAATATATATAGGTGTACAAAAAGTGTTATGGTATACCAGTGTATTAAGAAATCCTGATGGTAAGATTTCCAATACCATCAAAAATACAGACGCTCTTCTAATTATTAAACTGATGGGAAGATGCTGTAGTAAGTAACACACTCCACTAGAGGTCAGCCTCTCTACTGGTGAACAAGGCAGGGCAGCTGAGACGAGAAACATGCCGCCTGGGGGATAAAGTTACAGGACTAACTTGTAAAAAAGAAAAATGCTTATTTTGTGTTCAGTCCCGATGATAAACGTGAGTCAGCACGCACTTCAGACTACTGATTGGTCAGAGTAGCATTATGTAGTGAGTGTATAACTGCAAGCATGTGAGAGCAGAAAGTAACAGTGAGTAGGAGCTGAGTGGAGGAAAAGGTGAGCAGTGAAGTCAGTCTGGCAGTAAATGTACAGTTTAGGTTACAGCTTTTCAGTGAATAAATGCTGCAGCTTCTCAAGACCAAAGCAGAGCTCCTGAGTGTGTGTTGTTTCCCAACTGCGGGAATAGTGTTGCTATGACGATCAGCTCAGCTTTTGTTTAGGGAGTGCTTTCTGCAGTGAAGTACAGTAGAGATGAGCTGTTTTATACAAGTTTTACACAAATATCTGTCCTGTGTACCTTGCTAAACCTCACTACCTTGCTAGTTACTGCCCAAGCCTAATACACATAGTACACCCCACCAATAAGTAGGGGTGTGCCAAAAAATCGATTCACATAAGAATCGCGATTCTCATTTGCTACGATTCAGAATCGATATAAAATGTCCCAAAATCGATTTAAAAAAATAAAAAAAATCCGCTGTCCAACTCCATTTTGTAACTACGCGGGACGGACACGGAGCAGAGTCAGCCGCCAGCTGCAGACCAACGCACACTGCAGTGCTTCACGAAGCTCTCTGCCAGGCCAGCTCCGAGCGGGCAGCTAAAAGCCTCTATCAAGCATTGCCACCCAAACTGAAACACAATTTAAACCACAAGAAATAATATGGGCATTTAACAAAAATGAAAACAGCCCACCCCCCCATTGAGTGCTTTTACTACTCTCACCACTTCAGGCAAACCACACAAGTGAGGGTCAGATGAAAACAGAGATCCTACTGATTATGAAGAGGTCTCACTCGTCACTGTGCGACAAAAACTTTGAGAGTTAGACTCCAAATAGTCGCAAAAAAACCTTCACAGAATCATAAAATATGTCTTACTTTAGCTGTTTTGTGGCCTAAAGTTATATTCTAGCTTGAAAAAACACTGCTAATGTCTACTCCTATGACTCTTCAGAGTTTGAAATGAATCACGATGGTCCTGGTTGTTTTCATAAAGAGCAAGGGCTTTTTTCGAGCGGAGTAACGCATCTTCACTACAATACTTTATCTTTGGCTGCACGTCCTTCTGTATCGTCATTGGTGTTGCTAAGGTAAATTTGGGTGGTAGCGATAGAACCTCCTGACTGTGATTGGTTTATAGAGGTGTCGATCATCAGAATTGACCAATGGGTTGCCGAGCTAGTCCCCTGGACTGCTTCAGTGAGTTTACAGGATGCAGCTTGTTGACACTTTCAGACGCTTTTAGCAGAGTGCTTATTAGCCCCGGTCAGGATAAAACGGGAGAAATATACAGCAGAGGTGGTTCTCTGACTGTTTGAATCAGATAGCGGTGCTAACATACTAACAACACAGTGCCAAACGTCAGTGTGACTGATGCCCAAATGGCACATTTGGTGCAGTTTCGCCTGGATATGTCTGTGTAAAACTGTTCGGGTTCACTTTTTTAGCATCGAGTTTTGCACAGTTAACTCATCAGATATCACTTTACTAATTCCTAGATGAATCGGGCTACTATCCTATGATTCAAAAGTGTTTTTCACTCTAAACAGTGTGTGTTTTTTTTTAATAAATAGATAAAAATTCACATTTGTTTCTGTGTTCCAGGTGAATTTCCTCTGACACAGTAACACATATCTTGATTCTGACACTTCTATAGTAATCTCACATGTAACTATTGTTATTTTGACACCAAGATTATACATATAGCCCCTGTAGTTGTGAAAATATCCTCCATTTATTTTGGGTAAGTCATTTCGGACAGAAGATAGAAAAAATAGGCCCCCTGATGAACAGGTTAAGCAGTATATGATATTGCTTTTATGTAACAGTTCCAACAATTCCATCTAAGCATGGATAAATGTTTAAAACTTAATAAATGTGAAAAAGACACTTTAATGTCTCCATTTGTCATTCTGTCTTGCAAAGCAGATGGGAGTAGATCATGATCAGAAATCATTATGAATAAAATTGTTTTGAATCGAAAATCGATTTTAAATTGAATCGTGGTCCCAAAAATCGGAATCGAATTGAATCGTGAGATAGTAAAAGATTCCCACCCCTACCAATAAGGCTACCACGTTGTATGTAACTGTGTTAGTGCCATGGGAATAAAAGAATGTTTTACAAGTATGGCTTTTTGTTGTAGTATCTGTAGCCTATCTGTGGCCAGAAGGTCGTGGTTGAAACTCTACTGCTACCTTGTCAGCCTTCATAGTCATCCTGGTCAGGTACAGGTGGTACAAGTCTGCTGCAACCCCATGGTGGGGCTTAATTACTTACTGGTGGCGCCAGCTGAGCTGGTGTAGCATGTCATTGATAGTCTCCTGCTGTTCTAATTCTCTCTTTTAATTCCTGCCTCCACTCTCTTATTTTCACTAGTTTGAGATTCCTCTTGGCAAGGTCATGTTATAATGAAACATGTTGGTAACACTTTCTATGAAGACCACATCTATAGTGTATTATGGGGCATTCATAATGAATTATAATGCATTATGACCATGCAATGCCTTCTGATGTCCCATAATCTCACACTACCACATAACATCATATTATATTGTTATTGTTTTAATGTCAGAGATCATTTGCATATTGTACGTTTAACCAATACAATGATAATTGCCCGGGCTATTATAGCATACCATGAGTCCTGACTGCAGTTGATTGTTGAGGTGTACATAGATATTCATAATGTATTATAAGCCCCATTAGTCAACCTCTAGTTTCTAACTTGTCAAGAGCATCCATAAGACACGCAAACTTGACTATAAGTCACAGTGATGTTTAATAACTGTTCTTATAGTGCATCAGAAAGCATTGGTGAATGAGTGAGCAAACAGTTGCTTACGTACACATTCAGTAAATTGGGAGTAATTAGCATTGATTTTGAGTTATATTTGTGTCAACCTGATTATTCCCTCTCTGGTAGCTCTACTTTAGTCTCTAACAACTCCTGAGGGAGAATATCTGGCTTTTTAGAAGCTAAGTGTTCAAGTCTGTTCAAAGGGCAGGTCGCTCTGGCAGGTAGTTTCCCAGCTTCACGGTAGGTTTATCAGAGGTTTTTCACTGAAACAGCTGCCTGCTGGACATGATGCTGAGGAGAGCAGTGAACCCAAAGTTTTGGACTGAGTTAAAGAATGCTGAAAATCGCCACAGAGCTGAGGGGAAATGCAGAGTCCATTGAAAATTCTCTGTGGGTACGTCACTTTGGGTGACCCCTTTAACTTAACACATCATTTGATCCATTGTTAATATCAAAACATTTATTATAGAAGCTTTAAGTAAATGCATCTTGCATGACATGAGCTAGGTGAACTTGCCACAGGCGGTACTAGTGCATGGACGGTAGGTACATGGCAGTGCTATGGGATGTTGGTACTGTAGGGCTGCTTTCTAGACAACTAAACCATTAGTTGTGACAAGAGTCTTAGTAGACCACATTTTCATTAATTTGTTAGTTGCAGAAAGAAGAAAAAAACTCAAACTCCATTTAGGAGCTGTGCCTTGCCATTGGGCCCACAGAATTGTTGCAACACTGCCCTTTTTTCTTGTTACAGTGTGCTGTAGCTGCCGTTAGCTAATTAGCTCAGTTAGCGGTCCTATTAGACTAGGGTAAGCCTCCGAGGAATACAGGACTGAGGTGATTCAACACTCTGACCAGGACACTGACTCCAGGGATGATGAAGACATGGTGGGTTCAGGCAGGGAAGAGGCGTGAAGTGGTTGAGGAGTGAGTTTGTAACTTAGGTTAGTGAGTTAATTTGTGAGTATACATCATACATCGTGTTGATAAGTCCGCAAGCACTACTACTGTCAACTACTGCATGCCTAGGAAAATCTTTTGTCGAGGGCAGCCCTAGTCGGTGGTTATATCTGCCGTCTGATTCAAAGAAGTAGGCAGGGGGTATAAGGCTGAAACGCTAAGCTAGCAGCTTAGCTCATATCTATCATCAGTCAGCTAGATATCAGCTAGCCAATTAAATAGTTTGTGGTTGTGGTCTAGTGAGCCCCTCCAGTGCTAAAGTATGGGCAGGCTTCTCCTCAAGGCCACCAATGATCAAGTTATTTCTGTCTTTTTTTATTAGCAAAAGTCATATCACATAGTCTACATATGTCATTTTCTTTTGCAGGGATTTAGCCATTTTAATGCCGGGGCCCACCACCCACCATGTTCCCGCCTGGCACCGACCGAGACAATTGTGATTGGTTTAAAGCAAGAGAGCTTTTTTTTCCCCTGTCCCAGAATGATAACGGGCTCGGCCAGGCCCCTCTCTAGCACTGGCACAGCACTAAATCGAAGTGTGGAGATAGATCTGGCTATTTGAGTCTGCCACAGTCTCGACCTCGGCCAAGATGGCAACAAATTGTCATTTGGCTTTTTCGCTTGCTGAACAAACAGCAAATTAAATGGATTTGGTCCGATCTGGATGGGCTGTGTGACATTTCTCTTGCATCAATGCGGCCTCAGTGTGGCCATGGGGCCGTGGACTGTTTTCCTTTTGAACATGGAAGATGAATGAGCTCAGCAGGGCATCCAGCTCTCTGTGTTTGCTCATGTTCTTCATTTCTTCCTTTATCATTGCTCGTCATGCCCACATTCATTATTCATGCTTATTATACTTCCAGATTTTTCATATTTCATGGTTTGGGGTGATTATCCATTTTTCAAAAACTCCTGTCCAGTGTGGGCTTGTTGTGTTTGTATGAATATTTGATGCCTGGAGATGGAGAGTACATGGCCTCAGCACATTAAATGTTGTCACTCATGTGATTGGTGATCGCAGGAAACGGGAGCACTCTATTAGTGCTGATTTGTTCTGTTTTTGCCTTTGAGCGCTGCTCAGTGCAGAATTAAGGATGAACCATTCATCTAATTCATATAATTATATCTGAGAATTTCTTGCTTCAGAAGTTTTGCAGAAAGTCGCTCTGTGTGTGTGTGTGTGGCTGCAAGTATGTGCTGTCAGATATTGTTCCCCAAAATTGTTTTTCCTTTCAAGTTTTTTTTTTTTTAGAAGTAAAGCAGCCTCACTTTCAGATTGATAGCCATGCAAATTAAAGTATATATTATGATTTTAAATTAATTTCCTTAAAGTTAAGTGCAAGTAATGGACCGTGCAGGCTTTTCAATTCTGCAAATAATTCAAGTGTAAGAGAGAAAGTGCTTGGGTTAAAACTGACAAGGTTTTCACATAGCAGCTGTGCGATAGAACCACAATGACTGTCAGAATATTTTTCAATCTTGCAGGACCTGAAATCCTTGAAATTCATGTATTTCATCACTTCAGCACCTAATACCTATAATTCTGTCTGACAACTCTGCCAGGTTTTGAGCAAGAAGTAAAAATTGAAGGACTGAAACAGTTCTTGACAGACCTGACAGACTGTGAGTCTGCCTAACGCACTGTACAATATGTACATTGTCCTGCCATGCTCACTTTAAAGCATTAGGCCCATTAGAGTGTAAAGCATGAGAGGAGTCTGACAGTAAGGTAATACTATGTCTCAACATAGAGGAGCTTTGTTATCCTTAAATGCCAAATAATAGGTCTGGGTGAAACAGACAATTTTCCAATTACCTAAATGTGATTTTCAGTTGACTGACCCAAAATAGATTCTTGAAATCCTGACATTTACATCCTGACAATATGTGCCTTTTTTCAGTGAATATGTTGTACATTGGTGCTAAATGTTGTGTGTAAGCTGTCTACAATTCACAGTTAGGGCTGCACAATATCACAATATGTAAAAAATCTTACTGTAGCATGTGGAAATCAAGGCATTGCAGTGAATGTGCACCAAAATGTTATATTCCGTCAGAAAGCTGGCTGTTTCAGGTGTCAAATTCTCCAAATAAAACGACAAAATGCCTTGTTTGTAGCTGCCTTTTAGAGAAGCAGTTTTCTGATTTGATGCCCTATTGATGTCACTGATGCCTTATTGGTCAAAAGCATTACAAATCACAAGAATGCAGTCGTTTTTTTGCGGTATGGTTAGGTTTTTGGCATCAAAATGACTTGGTTGACTACTTCACTGTGGTTTGGGTGCCTTCACAGTCATAGTTACAATAATACATTCTTAAATTAAAGTTCCCTTCCAGAGACATTTTTAGTAAAAGTACCTTCCTATGATTACTTTGTTTAACATGGTTTTCCCACAATAAAAAGTTTTAAGAAAGTGTCTAGAAACAGATCTACTCTTTCACCGTCACTGAGAAATTCTAGATCTGGCCTTGTACGTCACTCACCACTGCTACTTATGCTACGTTGACTTGTGAAAAAAACGCTGCACATCAAGATGGCTGCGTTAGTGTTAGAGGAAACATTACAGAGAATCAGCCAGACATGTTTGAGCCTCAGTCAGACCCAGACCCAGATTTAGAATTTTTTTTAAATGCTAAGCTTAGTTAGCATCTTTTATATGTTTATGTTCTTAGTTAGCTTGTTAGCTTGTAACTGGCTGTGGATGACATAGCTAACTCATTTTCTGTACTGACAAGTGCGCTTTGCAATGGAGCTTTCAGGTTTATTTGGGGAGTGGTCACTTGAACGTTAACGTATGTCATTTTGGAGGTCTTGCTTAAACGACATTTCTGCCATTTTGTGGGAGGACAGTCTCATATGGACAGTTCCAAAAACTGTCATGTGAATAGTTACTTGACTGTAGCATGTTCTGGCTAGGGCTGGACATTGTCTAACAAACTGGCATATGATGATGTCCCCAGTGGGGGACATCGCAGATGGATGATGACATCATTGTTTTTTGGGGGACGGTGCAGGGTTAACTGTCCCATAACAGAAAAGCCGACTTGTGTTCTGGCTCACCTCTGTAGTCACCACTGATTCTAGATGGTAATCTCCAGGTGTCTCACTCATCCGAGAAAACTCTCCGTGAAAGGCAGCAGGCACAACTTTCACGTTCCTCTGTGTACTGGGCTTAAATGGGCCTTTGTGTCTGCAGCACATGTCCGTAACTTAGTTGTGTTGAGCTTGAAACAAACAGAACAAAACTCCCGCCATATGGCAACTCCGAGGGGACACAATCCCTCTTTTAAATCATGATGTTACGATGGTAGATGGCTCAGTGGTTGACTGTCAGCCATCAGCGATGGACGATGGCATCGACCAATGGTCTAACCCTCGTTCTGGCTATCTGGGTAGCGAACCCAACAATCACAGACTTTCAGTTTCTGCCCTGTCGGCTCAAACTTCTCATGAAAGTAAAATGCACTGCACCATGTCAAACTATTTGATACTGACAGTCAATATCAATATTATAATACAGTGCCTTTTCACCCAGCCTTTGACAGTGTTCCTTGGTTTCCCAGTTTTGTTCACAGTTGTATGACTGGGGAATGGGTTTGCAATTTAGCCTGTAATTTGCATTTCAAGCTGTTTTATATTCAAAGGAAACACGACAGTCCTGCTTAGCTGTGGTATAAAAATAAATTCAAGTTCCCTGGTTATTCTGCCAAGTGCTTTATGCAGTATTGGTACTTATTTTCTGTAACAAAACCATCATGACTAGAATAAAATTGAATTGGTAGGCCATTGTGAATATCCAGGTCTACCATATGAATGAATACTGAACATTTAAAGTAGTGGAGCTGTTATTTTATTGCTAAAATGGAGGTTTAGCCCTTAAATAAGAGCCACCTCCCAGAGGACACTTGCTCTCTTTGAAGGAGACCGGGCAAATTGCTCTTCATTTGTCTGGAGAATACTTCATCCAGCCGCTTTTTGTCTCTCTCGCCTTCCTCCCTCCTGTCTCTCCACTTCATGCCCTCTCTGGGCAGTAATACACTCCGGCCGGCCCTCCAACCTTCCATGATTTTCGTATTGATGTGACGTGGGTGCCTTGGCCAGACTTGGAGGGATCATTGATTAAACTGGGCGACAGGTTATTAGCCATCTCTTTTGTTTACCCAGCTGAACAGACTCGAGCAGGAGTCTAGAGCAGGAAGCCGAGTGAAGATCAATGTCAGATTCAGAGCAAGGCTTTTTATCACGCCGCATCAATCAAAGGTGTCTGCCGGTGACTCATCCTTCATACTTCTTTGATTGAATCTCAATTTAACCATCTTCTCAAGGTTATTACAATACCTCTTCAAAAGCCAGAGGTGTGCAAGCGTCTAGTTAAAGTCTAAAACTGCCCCAAATCGTCGGTGGTGACATCTTTTATGTGTCTGAGCTGTTTATTAAGGTCAGACTGAGCTGAAGGCTGATAGCTGGTATGTGCCAGTTGGAAAAAGTTCTACTTTTGTGACCCCTGTGGGTGAAATGTCCTCTGCATTTGACCCCCCCTAACTTCTTAGGAGCAGAGATCAGCTCTCCAGTGCCAGGGGATGAACTTCAATTCAGTGCCTAAGCCAACAGCAATGTCAGGAGTATTTTTAATACAGAACATGTATGACTTTTGGTGTGGGAGGAAACCAGGGCAGCCAGAGGAAACCCACACAGACCCAGGAAAATTAAAATCATGCCAAGTCCAGCAGGAGCAGGGCCGAGATTTTAACCCATGCAGGCCTTTTTGAACAGCTAACCACCATGCCAACACGCTGCCAAGTTAATCTAATATTTGTTCTCTCTAAGTCTGATACTTTCCATTCCAAAATATTGTGATCAGACATCCTGAAAAATTCAGGACGGTCCCAAATAACAAGCAGTTGTCCCAAATCCTGTCCTTTCTGTCCCGAAAATTTACTGTTATAGCAATAGATAATATGAAGAACATATGAATCTGATCAAATCACTTTATGAATCTGTGTTCTAACTGGTCTATTTCACTGATTAGGCTATAAATGACATATTGTTGATGTCAGTTGACCTGTTTAAACCAGATGACGGAGTGTGCAGCTGCCACTGCTGGAGAAATTTGGGCCAAGTCTTTATATCTTCCTCAGAATCTGTAACTGATCTTCATAATATTAATAACAAATGATGTAACTCTATATTATTCTACTTTTGACGCGATGCACCCAACCCATCTCCCTGTCCTGAATTTCACCCATTCTCATCTGGTCACCCTGTTCCAGAAAGATCACAAGAATGATGCAAGGAGATGTAACACCATAATTCTGACACTGAGAACATTAGAAGGTCTTGAGATCTCTTTTTCTATGATACCACAAAAGCACAAGGAATTACAGCATCACATTGGAAGGCTCACGTAGACACTCAAGACGAACTGGATACAGTCTGTGTAACATCTTCCATTTAAGTTGATGGGATGGGTCTGATGGATCTGGTATATTTGATGGAATACTGGTATTAGGGCAGTAAGTCTTCTTGGAGTGAGCAAGCAGCAACCACCAATAAGTGCTTGGATGTAATAGCCAGACTCAATAAAACAATTAAATCAAGCCTCACCAATCAATATTTTTGTATCAGCAGTGGCTCAAAGGACTGTGTGTGATGTGGAGGCAGTTGCTCGGAGTGACAAACTCAAAAAATTATTGCCCAACTCTGCAGTTCTGCTCAGCTCTATGTAGTGTTTCCCAGGGCTCCCCCCTAATAGTTGATTTAATTGATTTAATCATGCCAAGAGTCTGTGTCGACCATGTTTTCATTTATTCGTTATTCAGAGCTGCGCCTTGTTGTTATGCCCGAGGCGTTGTTACAACACGGACCTCTTTTTGCTGTGCACTGGTGCTAACTGTGCTGTAACTTCCATTAGCAAGTTAGCTCAGTTAGTGGTCCTATGTGATACAGCCTCCAAGACCAATGGAGGATGGTTGGACAGGGAATATGGTACCTGAGGGGATTTAACATGAAAGCACCTCTGACTGGACTGGACTGGAGTCTGAGTACAAACTAACCGAGTTTAGTGACTTAATTTGTAAGTAAATATTGTCCATAGTCTTGATAAGTTTGTGAATATTTGTTTTTATGATGGTCGAAGTTATTTATTCCCATGTCATAAACAACAACTTGTGTGAGGTTATACTCTGATGAAATAAATTGACAAAATGTTCAGTCTCCTGCTGGTTGTTCTAGCACATTCAGAGTACCTTTTTTGCTGCTATTATTTAACAGGTGGCTTACTTTGAGCCCCCAAAATATATAATTAAATAATCAAATTAATATAGACCTTGAGATCTGTGCCTGAACCCGATGGGGTCCAATGGGTTAGGGTCAGATTAGGCCTTACTTCTCACATATTTCACAGGCTCATGTCGGGTTCATTTTTCTTCCCAGTTCTACTTCCCTGTATGTATTGTCCCTGTCACTGCAAACTCCTACTGTTTGGTGCATAGAGAGAAGCTTCTTAACTTGCATAACATACTTATTTTAACCCAAACCATGATTTTTTCCTAAACATAACTAAGTAGTTTTGGTGCAGAAACCTAACCAAACTGTGAACCTTTAATTTATTTTTAATTTTAAATGTTTAAATGGTGCTGACAAATCAAAAATGCTGCTAAAACTTCTCTGTGTGAAAAATAAACACATAAATAAAAGGAAGCAGCAGCAGCAGCAACTGAGTCATGTTGTGGGCTGTATTCCTTCCTTTAGGGCAGTGGTTCCCAACCTTTTTTCCTTGGAGCCCCCCTACTGTACTTGTATCTAAGAAAAGCTGAGGCCCCCCAGCCCACGCACACGTGCACACATGCACACGTGCACACACACAAACATGTGCACGCACACACACACACACACATACACACACCAAATGATTCATTCCAAAGCCTTAATGTCAAAAATTTACATCAGTTATATTTGTTTCCTTTCTTAGAACATTTACCTTTGGTAAATGTCTCTTTTCTCTTATAAGCTTAACAGTTTTTCTTTAAAAACCCAACAAAGTAGGCTTATACACATTCACCTTTACCAAAAGAATAATATTAATAATTAATTATCACAGCTTGAGAGGTCAGTTGTGGTGAGTTGTGGCCTACTAAGTATCCAACTACAGTATTTTTGAGTTAGGACAAAAAATGTATATTTGAATGAACAGAGTAAATACTGACTTAAGTTATCATCTGCAAATCTAATTGTTACAACTTCTGCGCAGGCAAAGCCTTGGAGACTCCCTGTGACTTTTGCCCCCCACTTAAGGGGGTCCGGACCCCAGGTTGGGAACCAGTGCTTTAGGGGAGTAGTTTGAACATGATGTTATTTAGATGGCTAAGTTAAAGCAAAGCATATCTATTAACAGGTAATAAGAAATTTATGGTATTATTAACAGCTTAGTTG